>VXBT01000642.1:220685-352627 GCA_013400235.1 Oriolus oriolus
CTCCTCTCCTCTCCTCTCCTCTCCTCACAGTTTTCCTGTATTATATATAATCAAGGAATGAAAACATTTAGCTGTGTCCTTAAGCATCTTTACTGAGAACAAAAATTCTGTAATATATGTGAAGAGCTTAGCAACGACACTGTTTTGAGAGATGTGTGTATGCACACTTACACTGCCTTGAGAGGTCTTTCTTACAGCTGGCATTGCTTTGAAAAATTGTGTTTCATTTGGCTGCTGCAATGTGTTGTACTTGATAAAGTAGGCATGCAAGTGCTATCAAGGTTATCTTGAGTTCACCAATCTGCCATTCCTCTTTCAGCTGACCTCCCTCTTCACTGCAACACAACTGTTCCTCTAGAGCCGTTTTCGTTTAGGTTTCTGAAAGAAGTCAGCCAACTAATGTGTTGAGTGAATATTACAACAATGAAATACATGCATAAATTCATAAATTTATATACAAGGGGTACGTTTTATGAAATTAAAACGTGAAACTTTTCAGTCTTAAAGCTAAATAGGTGTAATACACAAAAAAGCCCCACGTTCTTTACTACTCATTCTCATCTCCATTTACACCAACTTATGTCATGAGTATGTGAATTGAATCATTTTATTTCTTTTCCAATATAGGACCATTATTCACCAAATAAAGCCATTTTGAAAATTACCAGCTATCAGTGTCGCATGCGGACACAAAAGGAACACACAGACACTCGCTCAGAGAGAGGGAAGCCAACCGGAAGCTCGAAGCCTCTCGGCTGGGGGATCTCGTTTATTTTTATAGACCTTTAGAAAACCTCACTGATTGGATAGTGAAATTACCACCCTTCAAATACATAGGTCCAAGGAGAGATCTATCAGATGTCTCCACCTTAGGAGAAGGAATGAAAACATCTTGGGAGTTAGACATAACATGGCTTATGTTTACAGAACAAAGTGTGAGAACTTTATTTACAGAATTAAAAACATTGAAGAACTGTGAAAAGCAAGGCAACATATCAGTTTCTTGGTATGTGTATAGGACTGAAAGTTAGGAAGGAGAGCAATAAATGATATGATGACCAAGCACAAAGGAAAACATATTCTGAGGAATTATAAGGAAAACTTGACTGGAGAGGGATGCTTACACGCTAGGTTCGGGAATATTCACATTATATACCTTGTTGTATCTTATTCTTTCATATCTCCAATAGTAATTGCATCAATAATATTTTTACTAATAAGTATAGCTGACTTTCTCCACTGCGTGTCTTGAAGCAACATTCAACCCAGAGACCTTGGGCTCAGGCTCTTTAGAACACAGCCTGCCACTGTCCTTACAAAGTCAGTCACTCTGGTTACAAGTCATCTGTGAGTTCCCAGTGGAAAGTTAATTTCTGAGACCTATAACTGACATAGTCAGAAGAGTGAGGTCTATCTGCTACAGTGAGGTTTAACGGGATTTTCCTGTTTGGTAGCCTTTTAGAACGGAGCTCAGCAAATATCTCTTTTACTGCCATTCTCTGCTTCTCAGTCTCAGTCTCAATTGCAGCAGTTACATTTATTTTAACTGACATGATTGACTTTTATCAGCTGAACACAGTGTGATAAGCCACCACCTTCTGCCCCCTGCATAAACTGATAGAAAGGAAATTAGGACTAGGAAAATGAGGTTATTATTGTGGATAGGAGGATGGTTTTGTCACTAAGGAAACCTTCTAAGACTTAGATTCAATAACCAAATTGTGTGCAAATCTCTTAACTCTAAGTAAGACAAACGGTCACCAAGTACTGCCATAGGAGATTCAGGTCGGATACCAGGAAAAATTACTTTGCTAGAAGTGTGGTTAAGCATGGGAACAGACTGCCTAGAGAAGTGGTTGGGTCACCATACCTGAAAGTGTTCAAAAAATGTTTCATTATGGCACTTGGGAACATGATTTAGTGGTGAAGACATCAGTGGTGTTACACTGATGGTTGGACTTGATGTTCCTAGAGGCATTTTCAAACCTCAATGATTCTATGATTATAATGACTCATTCCCAGAGAGAGGTCATTGGGAGGAAAGGGGCTAGGAAGATCTTGATGAAATGGACTTTCTCAGATAAAAGTCTTTCTCCTCAGAGTAGGATACTTAAAACAGAGACAAATAAACTCAGATCTGCTGGATGTGGCAAGAGCTGGATGCACCTAGCTGTGAGAGACTCAGCTCCATTGCTCCTTGCATCACTTTCTGTTCAAATTAGTTCAGTGTTGAACAAAGACTATAAAAAAATCCCCCTGATATAGAATCATGGAATGATTTGGGTTGGAAGGGACCTGAAAAATCACCTAGTTCCAGCTGCCTTGACATGGACAGAGAAACTTTACACCAAACCAGGTTGCTCAGAGCCCCATCCAACCTGGCCTTGAACACTTGCAGGAATAGGGAGTTCACAGCTTCTCTGGGAAAACTGTTTCAGTGCCTCACCAACCTCACAGTAAGAATTTCTTCCTAACATCTAATCTATTCCTATTCTCAGAGCTATATCAGACAGAGCTGTGTGAAAAAGTAACCTACTGCCTTATGCATTTATTTTAGAAGTATAATTGGATGGAAGCACAGACAAGTGATGTAAGTTTGAAACAGAAGCTTGTGGCTTTGTAAAACCAAGAGCAAATACTTGATTTAAACTTACAGTCATATTTTTATCTGAGTGAAAACATAATTAGAAAGAAAGATACGGTACAAGTCTTGTTTTAATAAACTATATTTCACATATGCTTTATAATTTGAAATGTTACACCATATTTGAGTAACTCAAGTGAGATCAACTTTCATAATTATCTAAATCAGCTCGACATGTCTAGAGATCAGAATTTACATAACTAACTGAGGGAGTTAAGGGTTTTTTTTTCTTTCCTATCCGTGATCAGTACAAAGGGCAATATGATATTTTCAAAGTGCTTGCTAGTCTACAACAGTTTGCTAAAAAAGGAGAAAAACATGTAGTTTAAACATAAGATACAAGTGGTATTTATGATTAAAAATATTGACAGTATACCCATGTCTTTGGAATTTAGATTTAAGAAAATATTCAGACAGATTTATGAAAACCATTAACTCCAGCTGAAATATAAATAGTTAAAAAGTAGCTTATAGAGAAAATTTATGCTAATAATCTGTTGATGAGGAAGGAGACACATGATTTTTGTTAAACAGAGAACTTTACAATGGAAATTTAACATTTTCTATTTAGAAATTAACCTCTCATTTGAACAGGATGGTGAAGGAAAAGTCAATATAGTCAACACAGTATAACCAATGTAGTCTGTATTGCATCTGAATCTCTTCCAGTGGTGAATAAGTTAAAGGTGTTAACTTCAGTCAGGCACCAAAGTATTGCCTGAAGAGTCTGGTTATCAGGGTGAAATATTGTCATCAGGGAAAAGAAATGTATCAAATCCTCCTCTATGTGAAGCTATATTAGAATAAGAATATAAAATACAGAAATTTAAACATCCAGTAGACTTATGCATAAATATGAAGTATTCAAGAGCAAAAAACTGGCATCCATTCTGTTTAATAAAAGTACAAATAGAAATGTATATTTCTTCTAATATATATATATTTCTTATAATTTTCTGGTCTAGAGCAGAAATGCTTGCAATTGGGTGCTTACTGAAAAGATATCTCAGGGTGATGTCTTTTCATCTTAAGTATTAACCGAAACCCTTTCTACCGTATACTAGCTTGAAAATTAATTGAAAATCCCAGTATATTTTGTCTCTTAGCACTTACCTTTAGTTTTAGAATAGAATATTAAAATAGTCACACACACACAAGATTAGTAATAGTTTCAAGTAAATATTACATTTTCTTCTAATACTGGTAATGAGATTAAATTATTTGCAGGACTACATATTCCCCTGGCCCATGCACATGGAAACACAGGCTAACGATTTTCATAAGGTAAATGTGAAATGAAGCAAAACAGAATTAAAACACCTTTGTATGAACAATGGATTCTCTCAATGACCAAACAAGTGAAAAACAAAAAAATAAAATATCTGACAAAAACAACTACAAATTATTGCCAAAGTTTTCACATCTTCATGACTAAGGAAGGTTGATTAGGGACAGCATTTTTGGAAGATGGTAAAGGACAATACTTCGAATGTTTAAAAATAAATATCAATATATGTACATGAGAATCCTTTCCTTTTAATTTTTTGAGATAGACATGCATTACTAAGATTGACTACTGAGTATCGACTATTTAAGGTCTCAAAGCAAGATTTTCCCCTGACATTCTCCAACTTAGCAATCCTCCATTTTTTTTTGTGTGCTTAATTTGAAAATAACAAGGTTTTCAGAGAATTACAGAGGTCCACAATATAATGTATGAAACTTAAATTGATGAGATATCTGAAGAAATCAATTTGTGTAATTTTTATAAGTAAAGTAGATTATTTTGATATCTACTTTTAAAAACACATGGAAACCATATTTTAAGAAAAACCTTGGTTCTTCATAACTGTTTATAAATACAGGCAAGAAAACCCTCAATAATAACTTTATGAACTGATTAAAATGAAAGTTTTTCCTTTCCTCAAATACACATCAAATGCAAAACCAACATAAATTACTTCTATGATCTCTTCTATTATTCCAGCATTATATATACAGATGAACAGAATTTACATGAACTGAATTTTTTTTTCTAGACACAAGTTTTCAAGCCTTAAAATAGTTTCTGAGGAAATTTTATAACTGCCTGACTTTGCCATAATATTGAAGATTTTCTTTAAAGAAAGTAAAATAAAGATTCACTTATTCCATGTCAACACCAAAAAAAATCAGTGAAATTTTCTTTGATTGCAGCCTTCCCAACATATTTTCCATTTCTTATTAAGAATAATAAAGATATACTAGGTAAAGATACATCAATTTACATTAAAATCCTTATTTTTGGTTTTTTCATTTTTTTTTTCATAATTAACATTGATATTTCTTTATGTCTGGGTCTTTACTTTTCTACTGAAAACAGAATGTACCAAAGCAACAGATGCATTTGTATAATAAGAACATTCTCTAGTACTTGCTCTGAAATGCTGGGAAAAAAAACCTGGTGCTAAATATCTCCTGTGTTGGAGTAACATCTGCAAAGAACAGATATTAACTAGCAGTTTATCCATAAATATGTAAATTTATAGCCCCAAATTGCTTGATTAAAAAATATCAGACCAAACTGTATGTTAGACCATTATCACTTGCCAAAACAGAACTTAGATTGCTGAAACTTAGATTGAAAGTTTATTGCAGTCAAAATAAAGAAATTATCTAAATGTAAATCAATTTAATGCATTTCAGTGGAACACACCTGTGGAAATTAACTACCTAGACTATAAAGATAATTATGGGGGTGCCTCTGCCGGCAGGCAGCCGAACGGCGGAGGAACACACAGCAGAAAAATAATCCCCGAGCTGGGCACAAGCTTGGTCACGCGCCCTGGGGGGTCACAAGACCGCTGGATTCCAGCGGCTTCTGAATATCAACAACGTGTCCGTCAGACCATCCCCCCGCCCCAGTGCAGAGACCATTGGCTGTATGTACCTCGATTCCTCCCTCCTGTTTGCTTCCCATTGGCGTGCGCCGTATGCCCCCTCCCCTCCCCGCGAGTCCATAAAAGCCCCATGTCTGTCCAAATCTTGGGTTTTTTCTCCGTCTTCCACGACCCCGCAATAAAGGCCCTCCCGTGGACGACAAGGGGAAATCTCCCCCCGTGTCTCCTTTGTCTTGGGGGTCTGTGGGATTACGGTACCGGTGGCGCGAGCCGACCCCGCTCCGAGCGAGCACGTGGCACGCGCGGTATCGACCCCCGGCGGCAGAACGGAACTCACCCGCGTGTTTCTGAAGCGCGCGGAGACACGCGAGGCGCGGTGCCGGCACACGGAGCGAGCGCCGTGCCTGCGGCGTTCGGTCCCGGCGGCAGAGGCGGCGCGGAAGCCGCGATCCCGGATCGCGCGCCCCGAACTCGCGCCTCCGGCGGACGGCGCGGCCCCGCGCGGTCTGAGAGACCGTCCGGCTCCAGGCGCGGCGCGCGCGCGAGCGGAGCGCGTGGGGACGGCGTGAGAGCTCCGAAACCACCCGAAAAACAACAGATAATTACTGCCATGTATTAAAACATAAAAGGAAATTCATATTTCTTACTAGAAAAAAAGATCGTTGACTATGACAGATGTGAAACACAGATCATTTAATCAGTGTTTACATGTTCAAATACTTTTAGCATTTTTAACACACTGATAAATGTTTTAAATCATTTACTTTGTGTTGAGTGTAATAACATTGCATAATAATACAGTCTAGATACATATAGTAAATGAAATTTTGTTTTAAATTGCTTCTGCAGGGTTTAATGGTATAAATGCCACTGAGAACTGAAGTCTCATCCTAACTGACACCATCACTAGAACAGTGATGAGGAAACTTTGTGGATCTCCAGGTATTCTGATGAGGAAGGGTTTATCTGGTTACAGAGTTCTTCCATTTCTGACTTTCGCATTCACATGTGGAAAGCTGGATTTAGGTATCATTGTAGGCATCTGCAAGTGGGTGAAGACTGTACAAGGGGGTATAGTCCTTATGCCTCTCATACTATCACTGGAAGAGGTGCTCAATTTATCCAAAAAGCATTTGGTTAAGTGGCTATTCAGGTATCCACCTGTAGGTGAATATTTTCCTCTAGGATCTATTGACAACAATGATCAGAGCTCCACTGGGACTAAGGAGAGGATAGATATGTGGGAACACAATAGACACTTCCATCCAGAAACCTAAACTCAGGGTATAGAGTCTTAGTAAAACTGATTGAGAAGAAAATTGTTGTACTCCCCTCAACCTCTGCCAGGCAGTATTTATTAATCTCTCTCCTCAAAAAAACCCAAACAACAACAACCACAGAAACAAAACCAAACCAAAACAAAACAAAATCCCAAACAAACAAACAAACAAAAACCCCAAACCCAAACCCACCAAATATGCAATGACTCTTTATGTCAGTAAAATGCACCTGGTTCCAGTGTCAGAGTAGATAATCTGCAAATAAATTAACTGTCCTCCACTACCTTGTTGAGTCCAAGTCGTAGCGTGACCATGAGTTTGCTGGATTCTCATCATCAAATTTCTGTTTGGCAGGAGCCACTTTAAACAAATCTATTGTTATCTAAACCAGAATGTTGAACAATTTCAACAAAATAGTAGTTGAATTGCTGCCTCTCAGTTTGAAAAATGCAATATTACAGTCACAGTGTTATTCCCCTGATGATGGAGAGGAAGTTTAAAGAGAAGATCATTAATATCTGTAAGGATCTGGAGATAAAAATCACTATTGAAGTAATCCAATATCACTGAATACAACGCGTCATAACTGTCTAGGAGCTTTATTTGCAGATTAAGTGGCAACTACTGAATAAGTCTCATCTAGAAAGAGTGATTATTAGCTAAACAATTTGTTTTCAGTGATTGAAAAATTGCTCAGACATAAATAGATAAACCTTTTACGTAATTGAAGAAATAGAGATTTTTTGTTTCCTTAGGATTTTCATAAAAATATTCCCTTGGATTTCTTTTTTTCATTTAATTTCATTTTTATTTATTTTTTTTTTCACTCTAGAGATCATTTCATTGTCACTATTCACAATTTCACATATTGAGCTACAGGAGGAATTGCTGTCAACAGCATTTTCTTTTAATGTGGCATATTTAAACAGGCTGGTGTTTTAGCTCTTGTCTGAGTGAATATGAATCTGAGTTGCTTAGAGAACACACAATCTTGTATGCAAATTGAGCATTTACTAGAAGACAGCTATAAATCTGTGTATACTGAGTCCTAATTTTTAAATGCTGTTATTTTAACCATGATCAAATGAAATAAATAAGACAAAAAATGCAGAGCTAGCTTCAGAAAAGCTAACAGCTGATGATTTGTCTCACAAGCTATTTAAGAATACACCAAAAAAAGGGAATTTGGTGTTTACTGGTTTGATGTTAATATATATGTTGCTTTATGTAGTCCTTTACAGGTTTATATTGTCCCTTCTACCGCCAGGAGTAGCAAGTCACAGCAAATATCCACAAGTTTTAATGATTGCAAACTGGGCAGAAGAATGTAAGTCTCATTATTCATAATAGGTAACCAGGTTTCCAGAAGTAATTATTGTCTTTAAAAAAATAATTTAATCTAGTGAAGTATGCTACTGGAAGCCTCACAGCATTTGGAAAAGGGTCTTCTGTTTTACAATGTTCTTATTCCTGTAATCCTGGTGATTTTTTCTCTCCCATAATGCTTTCCCATAGAAGACAAAATGTGGCTGCTTCAACTAGAGAAGTAATTTGGAAGGTAGGTGTAAGAAATAAGATTCATCAGCTTGGAAAATTGCTTTGTTTCTATAAATATGAAATATTGGAAACAGCTCATGAATGTTGCTCAACTTTCCAAACCAGATTTACAGAGACAGTGTTCATGATTTATACTTTCTTTTACAAAAAACTTGCAAGCTCATAGAAAGAGTGTTTTTAAAGTAGTATGTGAAAATACACAGATGTTTTTAAGAATGTAAATATGCATATTTACATTAGAAAATTATTTGTTATAAACAACTCCATCTTTCTAAGTAATAAATTCTTGCAAAATCTCTTTGTGATCATTAATAAGTCTCATTCCGATGGTCTAATACTGGTTTATTTTGCTATATGTGATAAGTACTTTCCTCAAATTTTGTCTATATCAAAAGTGACTAAGTTAAGCCATTTTTACTATGAAATATTTGTTGATATAAATTATGAAGCAGAGGAAGAGACAGGGAACTTCTACTGTTCTGTCTTGGAAGCTTGCTTTGAAATAAGCAATAAAATTTTGCTTTTTTAAAGCTAAATATTGCTAAAAATAAAACAATTTTTTTTCCAAATATCTTTCTTAAGCATTTGAAAATTGCAATACTGAAACTCTCGATCTCTTATTGAAAATTAATTCTGACACATGGAAATACGTAGTTTCTTGAGATCCATTGACAAACGAGAGCAAGAAGTCTGTCATAATGAACCTTGCTTCTTTAAATTACCTGCAGCTACGCACAGATTTGCATTTAGAAGGGAGCATGTGAGTGTGCAACAAGGGTTAGAGGCGGGATGATGTGAGCAGATGTAGAGAAGTTGGATAGCTGCAAATGGCTGGTACCAGTGATAGCCTGTGCTCCTCCTACTCACATTTCAATACAGGCAGACAATTTTACCTTTTCTCCAAACCTAATGCCTAAATAGTAAAATATACCCCTTGCTGTTTAATTGCATTAATAAGGGAATGGAACATTTTGAAGACACAGAGCTACCATGAAACTCTGTAAACATCAGGAATAACCTTTAAGCCAGTGTTCAAATGACTACATCTCTCTTAATGCAATCTTCTCTGCTAGGGCTTACCTGGACATTAAAATAGTCATTAAAACAGTCTTTTGGGAGATACTCTTCTTGAGTTAATGTCTAAAAATAACATAATTTAATTGAGTTTTTTTGTTTTCTCCTCTGCCAAGCAGAGTTCAAGTACACTGGCTACCTTTTACAAGACCTGCAAGAACTAAATCATTTTCAAACTGAACACATATAATACATACCTTCTCTGAATCACTGTTCTGGTCAACGATATATTTAAAAATTTAGGCAGCATACATACAATCAAACTTAAGCAATCAATGGACTTAGTAAGTCTTACAACTGATATGTGGTTTCTCTGAAATTCCTTTGTAGCTCTGTAAAAAACCCCATTTTTGGAACAATAATAAAATGCAGCACATTCATTATTCAGACCACAGTCCAACACACAGGTGAAGAGAGGCACTAACTCTTCAGCGAGGCTAGAGTTGTTTACCTGCACCTGCATTCTTCACTTAACTGACAGAGCTGGAAGCACCCACTCACAGGGCTAATTATGCATTTTGGACAAGAAAAAGAATTGAGAGAGAAGATTTCTTTTAAAGGTGTCTTTACAATATAAACCATGCCAAAATAATATAAAAAGAAACCAAAAAACCCTCAAACCCACCACCAACAACATAAAAAACTAAAAAACAATGCAACTTTAAAACATGAATAAAGTGGGCAAGTGTATTCCCTTGAGATTTATTTTTGATGAATGAAATACATTCTAACTGGCACCAACCTGTAAAACATACTTGCGATAAAATAATATTTTTTAGAAAGCAATGTGGAAATTGGAATAAAATATATTCTTTTTTTCTTGCAGGTACCATACAAGAAAAAGAACAAAACAATGTCCCGAACAGCAAATTTTTGAAAAGCAAAAAACCGTTCTGATTTTTCTCCTTTTTCTACTCTAGTGATCCTCTTCCATGTCATCCCATCCTTAAGCCAACTTATAAATCAGCAGTTATAAAGTAAGCAATTCATGTTTAATTCAATTTAATGGAACTGAATTCAATTTAAATAAGACAGCAGACATGCAGGGTATATGCAAAACACTTTTCGTGCATGCTCATGCCTGTCTGTAAGATAGCCAAAAGTTACTCGAGTATTTGGCGCTGTTAGATTTACTGGCACAAAGTAATTCACTCCATGCCAGTTTGTGGTCACAAAGAAGTGTGAAGGGATTCCTAATTACCTCTCAAAGTCTCAGTGTGGAAATGTTTTGAATCTTCTGATGGGCATGTGCCGCATTTGTATAATTTCATTTTTACTTCTAAAGTACACGTATTCTGCATATAAGACATAATTTGTACTATTTTAATACCATAGCTCAAGGCATCCTGGAGAGTAGTTTTGAAACAGAAATTGGTGGACGAATACCTTCTTATGGGAACATGGTATAATTCCAGCTGACACAGGTACTACAGCTCTTCATTGCTTTACATAATTTTCTGTTTGTTTTCAATCACCTTTTGGGACATAGGATAGTATCTCATGACTGGCAAAAAGACCCCAAACAACTAGTATTAAAATAAATGGCTAATGCAGAGCACAAATCCTTTGACTACAAGACTGTGTATATTTGAAAGGACCTTTCTAGAAAAGTGATGGAAAGCAGTTCATTATTCTTCCTTACTTTTTCAAATCAGATTTGGTCACTTTATTGTCATTTTCAGGAGTCCCATTTCCTTCTCTACTGCTTCTCATTCCTGTCGTTGTGGAAGTCAGAGTCTTCTTAAAATTTCCCTGGGATATTTCAATGAGTGTCTTTGTGACTGTCCACTTGTTGATGAAATGCAATTCTAGGCAGGAGGGAAGCAGGAAGAGAGAACGCACTGCTCCTTTAGATCATTTACTCACATCGCCTGGAAGGCACAATGCACAGGCCCCCTTGGTAACTACTTCCCTGTTTCTCTTATCTGATAAGGAAGCAGCAAATATTTCCTTCAGTTATGCTTTTTTTCTCATTTATTTAGTGAAAAACACTTTCTACTTTGGCATTATTCCACCTCTATATCCCAAAGTTACTTTATCAAAGTGGTTTTCTTGTTTGTTTGTTTATTTACCCAGTAGGGCGCATAACTATATTTTCATTTAGGGAACATGGAACATAAAAGTGATTTTTTTTCTTATCTTTTTTTGTTTGATTGTTTTCTTGGTTTTGGATTTTGGTTTCCTTTGAGGGGGCTGAGGTTTTTTATGAAGAAGAGTAGAACACAAAACTCTAGGGAAGAACATTTGAAATGAAGCAAATTAAATTGGAATGCAGCAGAACAACTTTGCTAGAAGAGCCCAGAAGTGTCTAAAAAGTGATGAAATAACAGGAAGTACTCAGTAAGTTCATTTAACCATTTTAGGAATCTATGATTATGGACAGCCTTGTCTAGATGTTTTCCATTATGTGCTGCTTAGAATTCAACAAACCAGAATTAAAAGTAGAAGAGATGATAAATCTATTCATAACATAGAATATGGTGTAGCTGCAAAATTAAAAAATGGAGGAAAAAACAGTTTGGAAATTGGAAAATTTTTATTTCAGGCAGAATGAACTTGCGGATACAGTAAAACACTCACTCTTTTTAAATTTTTTCTTGCTAAAGTGCTCCAAATTTAAATGTTAAACTTTTGAGAGACAGAGAAGCTACTGCTTAGACAGAGGAGTGGGAAATTACTGAGTTTTTGTTGGAATTAGAGTGGACAACAACAAAGAGTATCAGAAAAAGAAATTTCTCTTTTAAGAAAAAATTATCTTTTTAATTTCTCTTTTTTGTTTTCAGCAAAAATCCTGGTTTATGGATGTCTAAAAAGCCTTGATGCAATCTTTATCCCCATAATTCATGTCCTGGTGATCAAAGGTGTAGCTTCATGCCACATAGCTCTGTGACCGTCGCTCAGTTTTACTGATGAAATTATAGTTACAGCGTGAGGTAATGCAGGCTGAAGCCTTGAATAATAGAAAAAGACAGAACCACAAACACATACAGTTGCTGAGAGGGTTTATTGGAGTTATTTAGGAGGGTTATTTAGGATCTTATGGATTCAAGGGGATAAATACAGATATGAAATACCTTGTGGAAAAAATAAGTAGAATTTAAACTTGGCAGTTTAGCATCACCAAGACTCAGCACATCTCAAGGGGAATTCTTTCCCAGCTGACTTCCTGGCTATCAAAGGCTCCATAGCAATCTCACTGGCAGTGGGTCAGAATATTAATCCTTATCTCACTGGCTCATTAGCTCTGTGTATTTTCATGTGCTGTTACCTTGGGTACATTCTGGCTGGGAAGTTTCTGTCTGTATGCCTGAACAAAAGGGACTTGGTGGGTGAGGGCTGCAGTTCATCTACCAGTGCTCTCCTAAGTATTTTACAAGGCCTAGAATATTTAACTAACAATAAATCACGTCGTCCATAAAGCATCTTTTGACCAGCACTAGTGTCAGAGGATTTTTATACCAAGTAATACAGGAAACTACCAATTATAATTGTTTCATTTGTTCAGTTTTGAACTAAGATGTATAGATGTAAAAGTAATTGAACTCATTTTGTTACACCTGGATCATATCTGAATTGTTATTAAATGAAATAAAATTAGAGTTATCTCAGAAGATTTCAACCAGTCAGCTGTAAATGCTAATGCATTACAATGCATTGCTCTTAAATTTGAGTCAAAAAAATGACTGTAGGATCACTAAGGAAGCACACATGCCCTCATACATCCATGGATACACATGCAAGGTAATCTTAACCCACGTCAGAAGTAGCTTCTGCCTCAATGTGACTCTATATCATAATTTTATTTTCATAAATAAAAGGAAAGCCCTCATTAATTATTGTATGTATCTCATTTACTTATCTGATGTAAGTCCCCCCTCCAGTCTTTCTCTCCGATGCTAGGAGAATGCTGATATTGTCTTGATCATCTTTTCAATGCTGTTTCTACAGATGTTTGAATCCTCCCAACCCTCTAACTTCCTAAACTCTAGCCTCCCAACCATCCCCTCACTTTTTATATCTACTCCTGGAGACTTCTTCGGGAAGTTAAATTTAACATTGCCACAAGGACACCCCTGATAATATTTATTAAAAATAAATTCTCAGTTTACATTTTTGGGGGGTTCTTTTTGTCTTTATTGACACCATAATTTTCCCTGATAATCCATCTCTTTGTCTCCTGTGCCACTGGTTCACACACACTTTTCAAAAGTCCTGAATGCTATGAAGACAGTAATTCTGCAGATTGAATTTTTTTATTTGGAGCAAACAATAACAGCCGTGTGAACAATTCACAACTTGCCACATAGAATCACTGAGTCTGGAAAAGACCTCCAAGATCATCAAGTCAAACTTTTGTTTGAATACCACTATACTCACTAAGCCATATCATGAGGTGTCATGTCAACTCAATTTTTGAGCCCTTCCAGGGATGGTGGCTCCACCACCACCAGGGGCAGCCTGTTCCAAAGCTTAACCACTCTTTCAGGGTAGAATTCTTTTCATATATCCAACCTAAACCGCCTCTGGCTTAGCATGAGGCCATTTTGCCTTGTTCTGTCACTGGCTGGCTGGAAGGAGAGGCCTATTGCTCCGCAGCCTCCATTCAGGCAGTTGTAGAGAGCAATAAGGGCTCCCCTGAGCCTCCTTTTCTCCAGGCTGAACACCCCCAGCTCCCTCCGCTGTTCCTCTTCAGACCTGTACTCCAGACCCTTCCCCAGCTCTGCTGCCCTTCCCTGGATGTGTTCCAGCCCCTCAATATCTTTCTTCTAGTGAGGTGCCCAGAAATAGACACAGTAGTCTTAATTTATATCTTGCTTTTTCCTGCTAACCTTAGATGCAGGTTTACCCAAACTTGGCTTCTATTATTTTGTTGTCTAGTATTATCTATCATAACTCTATTTATAATTCAGTTTACATGGCCTACTAAATATGTTTATTACAATTGATATTCTGGTGAACGCTTGATCTTACCTCCTCAGTCCAAAGTCAATTTTGCATGAAACCCTGTTCTCAGAGAGGTCTCCGCTCATTATCCTGCTCGTTTGACCCTTATGAATGAAATGTAATTATAGTTACCCCAAAAAAAGAGTGAAATATGTACATATAGAGAGATATATATATCTCTATATACGTTTGTACGTTTAAGTAGCCAATAAAAATGCACATGATTGCACATCCACTGCAATTTTTTGTTCATAGCTGTTGTTATTCTATTAATTTCTGGTCTTCCAACATGCGTTGCTGTGCCCTTTGAAGCAGAAAAAATATTTGCTTTTGCATTGCTACAAAAGCAAATCCAGTAGAGTCTCCACTTTTGTGTCAATCTCTGGATGCTATAAAGACAATAATAAGTAAGTGGAGATGCCACTTGGGGGAGGGAAGTTCAGCATTTACATATGTAAATTTGGGAAAGGGAAGGCTTTAACCATATGAATACTTAAATCAATTTGCAAGAAGGGAAAGTATCAAACAGCTGGTGTAGAAGTAGCTATCATAATTTTGCCCGGAAAAAAAATATATAACTGTTTTATAATGTGCATTGTGGTTTTGCAGGTGATTCGGCAAGGAAGAAAATACAATTTTCTCCAAAACACTTTGTTTTATGTGTTTGTCTGTTGTTACACTTGTCAAAAGATAATCTCATTTTTATTTACTCTGATCATTTCTATTGTGGTGATTGTTAAGTATATTTATTAGCAAGCAATACCATTTTTTCCTCTCTTAAAAAAAGCAATAACATATCAGTCTTAGAGTTAAATCTTTCGAGTTACTGTTGTAATATCAGACTTAAATATCTACTACACAGATGAAATCATCAGAGTGCAATTGTCTCTAACCCTATGCCTATTTATTTTGTAGGTCTGAAAGAAAGAGGAACTTTAACCATCCTTTGTGTTTAGAGTCTGTTACTCAGCTTTGCTCTGCTGTACTTGGTTTGGACCTCTGCAGGCTCTGGTTTTCTCCTAAAACATTTTTTTTATGTGAAAGATGGCTTATTTTAAGCAGCAGAATAACAAATTATAGAAATCTAAATTGATCCAATGGTCTAATCCTTATACAGAAATTTCATTCATGGATCAAAATCATCACTAAATAAATTGCATATATAAGAACTGGCCAGAGAATGAAAATTGTGCTTCCTTTCACTGTTTGAAGAAAGAGTTGTTTTGAAGCTTTTTATTTTGCTTTTTTTTGGTTGTTTTCAACACTGTCCCCCACCATAAAAACCCCAAACCAACAATGAACTAACATTGCAATGTTTTCATAAAATGGAGTATATTTGAAGTGTATACCTCCAGATTAATAAAAACAAACTGTGTTTTCACTCAGAAAGAGTGAAAGAAAGAACTCAGTTCTTTCAAGAGAAGTGACACAGGGATTTTGATTTGGGCCTCAGATGCTTTCTCTCTTAAAATTTGTTGAGTATCATGAGCTCTCAAAGCTCACTAACTTATCTTCAGCATATTTTGATGAAAAAGCATTTCTTCAAACATCCTCCCATTTGTGCTAGTAATCTGCTATTGCTTCTCTTCTGCTGAGAAGAAAACCTCATTCTCTGAGTGATGAAAAAACCTGAGAAAGATTTCTCAATGTTTCTTTCTTGATTTTGAAAAACTCAAAGAGGATTGTGACTGGATTAAGTAGAGCCTCAAAAAAAATGCCCAGATTACTGCAAGGTGTCAAGTGGGCCAAACTACCCTTACAATTATCTTTCCGTCAAATACTTCATAGTTGGTTAGTTCTGTATGAATAGTGTTTGATTACCTAAAAATAAACCTCTAGTTCTTGTAAGAAACAACAAAATAGGTATTTTGGAAAACCTATTTTCTTAAGGATAACAAACTCTTTCAAGTGTCATTCTACAAAAGAAGTAAACACTATTATTTTTACAACTTGAGAAGGTTAGGTTTAGCACTAAAAGATATATTATAGGATTAGCCAGGCTTTGTCTGAAACTGTGTGAGTGATAAAAGGTTTGCACAAAAGGTTTGCATTTTCTGTGAAAAACATTTGTGCTCAGCACTATAAAGGACTTAGCACTAGTATTTTTTAAAAAATACAGACATGCCAGTTTTTGGCAGTGACTTGTGACTTCAGGTATATGTTCATAACAACAGAGAGAACAGAATATGTATCGAGCAATCAGAATAAAAATCAGGAAAAAAAAAATTACCAAAAAAAGAAAAACAAACAAAAACCCCAGACCATCTCAACCCAACCCAACCCCCCCACACCTCTTCCAAAAAAAGAAAAAATAAGAAAAGCCTGTACACATAATGAGCGTGGAACATTTCAGGAATTTGGCCAGTACACGAAAGTGTTTGAATGATAAATACAGAAGCCAGAATAATTTCTTCCAGCAATAACAACACCACCACTATTCTTGTTGGTTTGTTTTGCTTTTTTTTTTTTTTTCTGTGAAATAGTATTGCTTCATTATATGGAAGGTGGTTAGTCCACTAGAGTGAGCCTGGGGAGTTATTTCAAAGTACTCTATTATTCAAATACACAGATTTCTGACAAAGGGAAAGAAAGGATGTGGCCAGCATTTCCCGCTGTGTTACTGGGACATGGCCACAGCTAAAACTTACATGTATTCATATAAAAGACACAATTACTCTTTCCTTGAAGTTAGACTGTTCCATTAAGAAATTGCATGCCTGCTTTACTTCTGACCTGGCAATGAGGAAAATTAGTGCCAACCAATAAAACTGCATCTGGAGAACAAATATGTGAGTGGTAATGACATGACATTCATGTTATCAGAATTACAGAGAGTTTTACTGCTGATGTTTCTAGCCTTCTTTTGATAGATATGAGTAGTGGAATTTCTCTATGCGTGTTTCTGGAAAACATTTGATTTTCTGATTTACTTACATCCCAAGGAAATCCGGATAGTGCATTCTGAGACCACTTTGTGACGTGTACTAAAATAAGATGAGTGGGAAAACCAAGTTATTTGCTTCAAATAGTACATTTGATACAAGAAAAAATACTAACATGGATGAACCTATGTTCTTTACAGCATTTTTAGCTCTTATTAAAAACATCCAGCTTTCAGAAATGCTGTCTAAATTGGTAGAAATAGCTTTTAAAAACATCACCCATAAAACAAAGCAATTTTTTTGTAGCCATAGTTACATGGCAAATGCAACAAATATGCCATTCTCAGTCTTCTTCCAGGGTAGAATCAACTTTTAAGGGAATGAAATTTGCAATTATCCATAACTATAAAATGAAGTAGCACATCTTATGGTCTCACTGCCATCTCCAGCCACTTTTGGAATTCATACTCTAATTAAACAAGGACCAACTGCAGAAATAACATTTTAAAGTTTTGCTTAGCCCTTACTCAGGAAACTCTAAAAGGCAAAAGATCAGAGAAAGTGTTTGTTGCTCTCTCATGCTACATCCATTGCTAGGTTTTCCTTCCTTTATCTTTTTTCGTCTTGCGAATGCAATAATATTTTTCATAATTTTTATGCAGATTTCCAAGACATATTTTTATCAATAAGATAGAAAATGTGTGGGATTTTTATCTCTTAAAATGAAAAGAGACTGATAAAAATCAGGCTGTGACCTTATTATTTAGTTCAAAGAAGGCAGAATTCAAAGCTAGCACAATTCTCCACCAGTGTGCTAGCTGAAGTATCTCAGTGTAAAGTCCACACATGAAAATATCAGAAAACAAAATGTACCATGGGAAAGAAGAAAAAATAAATCTGTTTTGCTCAGACTACCAGTGTGTAGCATAAAGAGGTTAATTCTGTGTGAACACTGTTTTTTGCTACCTAGTTATACCAGGCTGGATCAATAGCTCATAAAAAGTTGCTTCATTGCAATTGAAATGTGCTCAATTACCGCAGATAAGATTCTTTTCCAAGTGACGAAGAATTAAATTTCTGCATCGGCCTTGGGACAGAGCACCACACGTTGTTAACTTCTTGTGCAACTACAGAGTGTAAGAAAACTTGTTCAGGGAGGACATGCAGAGTAACACTCTTCCTTGTCATCCCTGGAATGCAAGATCAGGGCCAGACTCAGCAGGGAAAATATTAGTTAGTGATCTTAAGCCCTGAATGAAATGTCTACTCATCTTACAAGTTTATGTCAAATTCCAGCCAGATCATTTTCATTCCAAGGTACCTTCTGTTAAACAAGTATATTAATGAAAACATGGACTTTTTTTTTCATTTATTCACTGGTTTGACATGACACTATTAAATCAAAAATGAACCTCCTGGTTCTTCAGCTGCTGTGTCGCTACTGTCACTGACAGTCCTTGGATTTATTTCTGTGGACTAATAAGGATGAAGCATAAAAACAGGAGATAAATAATTGAAAGAATAGCATTTTTAAATAAATGCTAGTACTCTGAAAGACAAGAAATGTGCTTTTCACATGAATAATGCAATACCATTTGTGTATACTCTTACGGATGCAGTATAATTATCAGGTAGACCTTGTGAGAAATACATTCCACATCATTCTGTATGACTACTAAGGGAAAAATTTTTCAGAAAAGAAAACCACACTGCCATCTTGAGCATTCACTCCCTGTAATTTTGCATGCTCCTTCTTGGTTGGGGGAAATATTGATATTTGAAAACAGAAATGTCTTTGCTTAACATTGCGTTGTCTTTTCAAAAAAGAGAAGATGCTGACACAAGTGTGTCTGGGTGACACTTCTAATAGGCTTTTCATTACTGGGATAGGATTTCTGGTCTAACCTGGACAGGAATTCCAAAGACCAATAGCTTAAAATGGTAAGATCACTCCCTTATGAGAGCTAAATTCAAGTCCTTGCTCTTTCTAATTCACAGCATTGTTTTATCTTCATTAATCGTTATGTCTTCTTCCTGCTGTCCTTGTCTGACTTTACATTGCCTCAACTTCATGGTTTTGAGGTGAGCCAGGTGCAGGTGTATTAGTAGACATTCCAGCATCTTCCTTGACTTGATAATTCAAAACCCTTGAGTATGGATACTCTCTTTGGCAACCCGCTTCTCCGAGAAACCTCAGTTCATAACAAAAGCATTTCAACGATTCATGCTGTTTGCAGACAAGCTACCACTTACTGGCACAAACAGTCCTCATAAAACCCCAGCTGCTGAAAGGTGTAGACATTCAAAAGTGGAGGCTTTCCCTCATCTAACCCTGCTGCTGATCCAGACAGCTTTTTCTCCCTCTCCCAAATGCAAATTTTTTTCAGACTGTGGCTATAATCCTAACCCAGTTTTCCTGTCATCAAATTAGAAATAGCAGAGTAGCACTTTGTGTTGGGACTTACCATGTTTCTTATCATGAGAACACATTAGAGGAGAATATAGAAAAATCATTAGCATGAGTCAGTGTTCCACCAAAATTTGAATTATAAGCTGTCACGCACATATAACAGAATATAGAATATATCAAACTTATCATTCAGGTAGTCTGAGAAACCTTTTCACTCACATCCAGTGCAAGATATTTTACTTGTAACATGCTGCATGCTTTATATACTGAACAATTCCTGTTTACCCAGAATTTTGTTGAAAGGAATGGGGAGGAGGTGTGTGCAGAACAAGCAGTAGATACATTTGGAAGACATTAATATAGCAACAAACTGAGCATGTCTTCAAGTTTTCTATGCAGAATGATTGAAGATCCATTAAACAAGCAATCAACCTCCCACCCCCCTAAAATACCAGGAAGGAACACGCTGAATGAATCACACTACTATTTTGCATGACGAGGTATTACAACTGTTAGATTATGTTTTGAAATGTTTTATTTTAAAAATTAGATTTCAGTATGGAAAAACCAAGCCATAAATTATAGTGTTTAGAAACCAAGTCTGGGTCTACATTTTCAAATAACAGGTTTTTGCACTATTTGGTAAGACTTCCTAAGGTTGCATGATAGGTCAGGAGAGTGCAAAACACTAATTAAAGTGTTATATACACTGTTCAACTGAAGGTCAGTGATGTACTTATAGGGAGGTGTCACCAAATATGTAAAATTAGATTGCTGTAAGCAGACAAAAATTTGGCCTGTTAGAAGGGCAAATTTACTGAAGAGAAGAAACTGTCAGCTGAAAAATAGTAACAGAAAAGTTATCTCACAGCCTGGAAGCTGTGAGCCCAGGACTAGGCCTGAGAGCCAGAAACTTGGAAAGTACAGCTGGCCCCTCTGAAGTATAGCTGGGTTACCTAGAAACCAGAGATATCCTCAGATACCACTAAAAATTGAAAAATCAAGGAATTGTAATGACAGTCTGTTTTCTGAAAAGGTGGAAATAATCTGGGAATATATAATGGGTCTGAAAGAGTAGAAAACAACATCATGACAGGCGTAAAGTGAAGTTTAACAGCATATATTGACTGTTCAAAGCGGTGATATCCTATGTCATGTTGCATCCCAGGGACTGGGAAAGGACTAAATTTTTATCCAAAGCTGAGCCTCTGTCTCTTGGAACTTCCCATGGTGCACACACTTTTCCTTTCCTACGTAGGTTGACCACATGGACTTTCTTTGAGATCTTGAACTCTCACTAGACACGTCTCCAGAGCCTGTGGCACAGATCACCTCTGAAGTGAAACTGCCTGCTGAATTACTGGTCCCACTTTGGGTGCATTTTAGGGGTCAGTTTTGTTTGCCCTCCCATCTCTGGGATGGTTTTGCTCACCCCTCAGGGGTGATTTGGCCTCTTCTGATTCACATGGCACCAGTACTCTACGTCCACATCAGCAAACGTCCATGAGAATATGTGCTGTTATACTGGTGACAAACTTGCTTCAGGAATGATGTCTGTAGTAACCTGTTATACCTTCTGGGTTTTGCTGTCCTAGTAAAGTCTACACCTCCTTGGTTTTGCTGTTATTCATTGCTGGATAATACTGATTGACACTATATTATTTATTGCCATAGTAATTTATAATAGCTTGATATAGACCAATATAATCACAGAAGTACATGTTAGTGGTGATTTTGTGGTAGCCCACACACTAAAGTGCAAAACAGACACATACATCCTATTTTATAATTTTCCTGTTGTTGCTATTACAAGAATTGGAGGGACAAGAGATCACAAATATGGAATCTAGGTGCTCTGAGGTTTTACTACAAATGGAAAATTTGAGTCAGCTAAATAAAAAGGAGGAGGTCTTTGAACTTTGAACTCAATAAACTATAGAAATTTTAGAGAAACAGATGAGATGCAAATTTGCTACAGTGGCAATAACACTATCATTTTATGGTTTTTCACCTGTTAGAAAAAATAAATACAAAAGTGTTTTCACAGTACAGAGAGGATTTTAATGCTTCATAATGCCCCAAATTAAATCTCAGTATGGAACAAAGGAGACATTTTCTTGACATGGAGACATGGAACAAAACTAGGAAAAGGAACTCCTTTTATTATTTAGAAACTTAAACTGTTAGTTTTTATGTGCAAGAAGAATACATACACAAGTCATTACTTGGTCAAAGGATTATCATGAAGGGTGGTTGCTGATCTACCACTCATGGAAATCACTGGTATGTTTCCACTTGTATAATGGATTTTAGAGTTCACTATGTGACAGCATGAACTCCTGTGGAAATAACTTGTGAAATATTAGCCTTCTGGAAATAATATTTTAAAAATGTTATTATTCATACTAGTCAGCTGTAACACCATAATATTACCTGGTGCCATTTTGATCTCTCAGAGGTCACTTCTTAGTGGGATCAACCCAAAATGAAAACAGATTTTTCTTCCTTCCACTTTTTCACACAAATGGATGAATTATCAATCTTGGAATGACTAAAAGTATAACTAAGTGTCCTGCTTTCTGGCTTCAGCCGGATATATACGGTAGCCCTAGGCAAGAAAATGGAACTTTCACACATTGGCTCAAATATAACCACTTTAAGCAAACCTTCCTACCATGATTAAATTCTTGATTCTTAATCAAATTTTAAAATTAGTTTTATACTAAAATTGGTAAAGATGATGCAGTATTAATAAAAGTTTATCCCAGTTGTTTTGACTTTGCAAGCAGAGTTTATAAGGACAAATGAGAATAACTCCAGCAGTGACAGTAACCCATCAGGCAATATACTAATATCTTGTGTGGTTATAAAATATTTATTGTGATGGAAAAAGAAAGTGACAGAGAGGGAGCATGACATTTGTTTTCAAAATATGCAAATCTTGTTTAAAATGTCATTTTGAAATAGAAAGAGGAAATAAACCACAACTAACCTATTATGTGATCCATATTAAGACAAAAACTGTTTCAAATTTACTGAGCAATTGTTTTATGAAAGAACCAAAACTGTTCTAAATGACCATGAAATTCTAAACCTTTCAGCCTGAATTCTTTAGTAATCAAAGTTTGTGTTTGCTATTTTGTTGTTTTGTACCTCTGCTTTTGATTTTTTAATTGATGTTCTTTACCTCATAAAAGTGATCACTAGAAAAGAATGCTACAGTTTCCACAAATGAGGTCAGTGGAGAGCTTTTAATTGACTCAGTTATCCAGAAGGAAAAGTAGAGATGTGCTAGTTTTCATAAAGCATAAAAGAGATTAAAATCCTGGGAAAGTAATAAAGCATAACAAATTGGTATAAGATTGGAATTGGTTTTCTTTTTTTTAGTAAAACAAATGAGTTTTATTCATTTTTGGTTTTTTTGTTTTCTTTTTTCTTTTTTCCAAAGCAAATAAATTAAGCAGTATTAAGTGGTTCTACCAATCATTTCAAAGAAAATATATACAAGTGACCTGAGGCAGGGAATAAAAGGAAATATTTCAACCTTATCTGAAGGGAAATGGCAGAAGTCAAGAAAAAGGTGATTTTGATTTGTCAAATATTAACCCCTCAAATGCAAATTCTGCACTTCATCTTTCTTCTCTAACTTTCTTCTTCTCTTCTTATCTGAGGAAGAAATCTATCTTCTACTTCTAACAGTTTGTCTTCCCCTGACAGTACACAGCAGGACTAAAATCAACATAAAATGTCAGAGATGCAGTGTTAAAATGTTGAAAGCAAGGAAACAAACAAACAAACATACAAACAAACATCTTTCAATAAGATGTGTTGTATGTCATTGGTTAAACGTAAGGCTTTCACTTCTGGAAAGTATCA
The DNA here is from genome assembly GCA_013400235.1 of Oriolus oriolus. Classification (NCBI taxonomy): domain Eukaryota; kingdom Metazoa; phylum Chordata; class Aves; order Passeriformes; family Corvidae; genus Oriolus; species Oriolus oriolus. The sequence goes on from VXBT01000642.1 coordinate 244,232, forward strand.
CTTGGATGTGCTGCTAAGAGTCGCTGTTATTTTCACTGATGTCAGCATTCAGAATTAAAAACAGTAATAAAATAAAGTCCCCATTCAGATTAACCTGGAAATCAATTTAACTATTACCAGAACTTCTTCTGTGACTCTGTGCAAAAAGGAAACAAGAATGAGCCTAAACCCTCCTCCTAGGCCTGGTTGGGATTTTTTTTTATTTGTCTAATTTTAAGCCCTTTTAATTTGATTTGGTTTTTAGGATACGTGTCAAGAATCTGAAGTCTGAAAGTGTTTGCTTTTTCAGCATTTATTTTCAGGAAAAAATAGTTACCAATTTTTTTTAGTAAACAGTTATTTTGTTCAAAATACATTTTACAAAAATAAAAGATTTTTTAATGGAAAATGTTCTTGATTTTCAAGATTTTCTATGGAAATCTTAATTGATATATCTGTTAATAAATGTGAGAGAATCAGATATTATGGTAGTTAGTGCCACAGAAATCCCTGTAGAGATATGAAACAATAAAGAAAAAAGGTTTATATTTATATTCATAAGCATAAAGGTTTCTGCATTAAAAACAGTTCTGGTGACCACATCACAGGCAGGAACTGATGAAGGTAAGAGACTATTATTTCATTATTTGGTAATTCTGTAACTGTAACATTATTAGTGTTTCCATATATATAAGGACAATATAGTCTATTATTTTTGGGGGGACAGATGTCTCCTCACAGGAGACCCAAGTTTACCACAGAATGAAGAAAATCTTTATCATACAGAAATTTTCAGAGGAATCTTCAGATTTCCCTTTTACATCTCAAATAAACATAATTACTTGATTTTATGTGCAAGGCATTCTGATTTGTCTTGTTAATTGAATATATAACCACAATTTCAGTGAATGTACAGCTTTTCCTTCTTTTTTGCCATTTAAGAGCTTCTAAGCAGAGCCATAGGACTCCGTGATGATACAGTGAAGATTTACTGTTCTTCAGCGGTAACAAAAGAGAGGTTTGGAAAACATTTCCATAATTTCATGTACATGGTACCTTATGGCACCAGAAGCCTCAGTCACACAAGAGCTTTCAGGGAGAGACTTTTTGGCTCTTGACTCTGCACGTCTACATCTTCCAGTTCCTGAAGGCATGCACAAACTGTGCTCCAAAGCTCATCACAACATCAAGTACTGGCACACGTTGCAGTTCTATTACAGTCTGAAATAGGAATGATATTGGAGCAGGCAGAAAAACAGGGTTTCTCTATCCAAGATGTAAAGCCAGAGGGGTATATTCTACATGAAAACAACTGTAGAAATGTGTCATAAGATAACAGTACCTGACTATTTCTAAGGGGGCAATCAACAATAACAGCTAATTGTTTAACATAAGCACTACAAAACTGAAATAACCTGCTGTGCTCTCTTCTGTTTTATCTCAAATAGGAGACCACAGAAGGTAATTATTCTAAAATAATGGGTTTGTTTGAACACTGCTGGCTCTCCTGACATTTTAAACTATATGAAGCTTAAATAAAACTCTGACACCAATTAACACATATTCTTGTCATTATAACTGGGGAAAGAGCGAGCTAATACTGGTATGGCTCTTATGTCAAATGATGTGCCTGACTCATAAGGTATAAAGGCTCCAAGGGAGTGAATGAATGTTGTAGGGGTAGTCTAAGTTTCAAGTTGTTGGATAAAACTGAATTCAGAGGTTTCAGTCACTGTCATTTCACTCAGCTCTACAGGACCATTATATGTTAATTCAACACCTCCTGTTTTCCTTAAATCTATGAATTTAATATTATTTCATATTAGCACATCAACTGAAATACTTATCTGTGCCACATTTTTTTTCTTAATGGAATCTGTCATCAACAGGGAAATCTGATTAGTTTCCTCACTTGTGGAGATTTCCCATTCTTCCCACTGATGCAGACTCCATCTTAGTCAATGCCTTCTGTTAGAACAGACTTCTGTTAATAACATTGTCTCCCCCCATTGCTTCAAAAAAGCCTGCTGTCCTCTGTCATGCACTGGAACTTCTATTTAGTTTCCCAACTTTTCTTGCTGTTATTTACAGAGAAATTTGTTCACATCACCTCTTGCTCATCTCATATGAGGATGAAAAGGCCAACGTAACAGTTCACTGTGTCACCCAGTTGTTAGTATAACAAAAAGTAAAATATCAGATGTGCACAAACCTGTAAAACTAATCCTCTACAGACTGACTCCAATTCCATTGTCTGATAGGCGTGGTGGACCTCACAGCATTTTTTTTTTCCTGAAAACTTTTGATGGAGGAAAACTTCATTCTTTTCAAATGTTTTTGAACATGTGAAAAAAAAAGCCAAAGTGTGACTTTTGCCCAGAAAATATATACACTATGAGCTTGACATAAACAAAGTATAGAAATATTCATTAAATATAAAGAAATATTAAAGAAATATAGAAATATTCATTAAATGTTTTGGTGAAAGGTGAGATACTACACCAAGATGTTTGCATTGCTAGCAGGAAATTTCTGAAAAGGAAATAGAGCAAGAGGAAAAAGTAAAGCTAAGATGATGAATAACAAAGCAAAAGTAAGTGGATACATACCTGGGAGCACTGAGACATTTGGAATATATCAGATGATGGGTGGTTTTAAGACCCACTTCTGTTTGCAGAGTGCTGAAGGACAGAAAGAAAAGCATGTGGGACCAAAAGGGCCACGTAAGTGACTGTGGCTAATTCATCCCAGCTCCCTCATTACCGAGTCACTGGCAGAAATGTGGAACAACAGATTTTTAGGCTAAGAATTGATGAAGCATCCCATACCTTCAAAAAAACTTCTATTGCCTTGACTACGTAAAAAATATTAAAACCTTCAGCTTTACCATTAAAGAAAAAAGGAAAAACAAAAAAAGACAGTAGAGACAGACACTCAAAAAGTTTCACCTTAGTATTGGTATTTACTGTTTTTTTCATCAGTACTAGTATAGTCCTTTCAATATGCAGTTTCTAGTAAAGATGTGGCACTCTGCAGGTAGAAGAAGCTAGCTGGCTTTTACATTGCCCTTTTCTGTCCTCAAAACTGATAATTGACACATGACTTCTTAAATTAGACTTGTCCATTACAAATTACTTCTATTCAGTTTGTCTTCTTTAGAAAAAGTTTTGAGGCAGTTTTAGAGTAAAAAAATTGGGGCTGACGGCACTGATCTCCAAATCCAAGCTAATGCTGCATCTCTTTTGAAAAAACATCTTGTGAACATACTCACAGAATCACAGAACAGCTGAGTTTGAAAGGCATCCCTGGAGGTCATGTTGTCCAACTGCCCAGGCCAAGCAAGGCTACCTAACAGCAGGTTGCCACAATCATATCCACATGCCTTTTGAATATCTCTTTAGATACTCAAAATCTTTGGGTATCTACAACCTTCACAGTCTTCCTGAGCAACCTGTGCCAGGGCTCGATCACCCTCACAGTCAAAAAAGTGCTTCCTGAGGTTCTTGCGGAACTTCCTGTGTTTCAGTTTATTTCAGTTCATTTATTTTAGTTATATTCAGTTTATTTATTTTATTTTCAGCCTATTTCCTCTCATTCTGTCACTGGGCACCACTGAACCTAGCTCCATTCTCTTAAAAATAGTGGTTGGTTCAATCACGAGATCTCAGTAACACTTGTATTTAATATTTCTGGTCTACTGGTTGGATAATATTGCCTTATTAGGAATTCAGACTGTGTGACAAAGTCATGGGAAAAAATAAGCAGAAGACCTTAAATTGATTCAAATTAAAAGCTTTCAAGGCCTTAACCATAAAAACAACTTACAGTATATAAATACTATCATTTTAGTTGCTTCAATAGAAAAATATATAATCACATATAAAAAGAACAAAAAGTCTCCTTTTCCATTAATTATCAAATCATTAACAGCAAATGAATAATTAGTATACTAAAGAGTAAACTAATATTTTAAACTCCCTTCCTTATAAAACTGAAATTGATGATACTATTCAATTTATTAATACTGTTTTGAGTATTCTAGGAAAATTACATTGAAATAGCTCTATGAGTTCAAATGTTAGAAAATTGTTACAATTACTGTTCTTATACAAATACTTGTGCATTGTCTGTACAGCTTTTGTCAAGTTAATTCTATACTAATGGCACAGATATAAAGTGAAAATGGATTCTTCTAGCCTACGTGACATTCCTGCCAAGATATTAATTGGAGAAGTTACAATTAACATATATGAAATTATCAAATTGTGCTGTATGGGAAAATAAATACTTCTGTAGGAAAAGCTGCAGAAAGGCAAAAGTGTGATACTTAAACCAGATTTATAAAATTTCTGTTGATTCAGTTTAGGAAGCGTGGTGGAAAATGTATATTTGCTTCAACACAGGAAGAGTAAAATTAAACCTTTTTGTAAGAGTAACAAATCTGGTTAAATGAGTCAAGGGAAGATATTAAAAAAAACATCATCTCTTAAGCTGCAGGATCTTCCATTGTGGAGCCTTTAAATAAAAGGTTGGTAAGTACATCCTGTTTCTAGCACATCTGAATATTTTTGCCATATCCTGCTATTATTTTATGAGATCTTTTCAATGGAACTCATTTTAGTTCTGCTGACACGTATGTTGTCGGTTATAACCATCACATAAAAAAATATATTAAGTTTCATGTTAACTACATACATAAAGAAATAAAAGAACTAAAACTAACATAATGAAGAAAGAAAATACTTCCAGACTTTATCACACCTTAAAACAAATCAGCAAACAATACTCATAAAAAGTATGCAAATACATAAAACCAAGTTATAAATAAATGAATGTTGCATTGCAATTAACTCTGCCAGAATATGGGAAACACCTCTATAAAAAGAATGCATTTTTTTCAAAAATAATATATGTATGGCATCTGGTAGTACAAAGGACTGAAGAAATATATAGAACAGGCTGTTCAGATATTGTGGCAGTGTGGGCAAGTGGAATTTCTTATTCATAGCTTGTGAAACTGTCAGCTTTTAGCAAATTTCACTGCCCAGTATAACAGGCTATGACATTAAGAACCCCTCATGATTTTGTCTGTGTGCTGCTTCCTCATGCTGGAGCATTCAGTGATGTCCACAAGAGGCTTTCCCTCTGCCTTAGCTGAGCTGGAAGACTTACTTGACAGAATTCTTCATTTATGCCTTTAGCTTTGACATGCAGCCCTTCAAAGTGGGCCCCATATGACAGTGTCCTTGAAAAACCTTACAAGGTTGAGAAAATAGTAAGATGGAAAAAGGGAGCTCTGGAGAAGAATGTAAATCTGGTAAATAGCACCTTCTAACTCATTTTTTGGCCTTGCTTATCATATTCTTCTCCAACCAGTTGTGATTAGTATTGCCGTAATAAAAAGAAGTACTTCTTGATTCTTCAGCTTTTTAGTCGGTTCTTTGCCAAGTTGCTGGATGCTGCTGACACTCAGCTTAGACTGACACTTCACAGTTCAGGTCATGCATCAAAGCTTCTACTTGCTTTTGACCAAGGTGAGATGAGCAACAGCCTACAACTAATTTCAGGGTATTGAAAGGCAGCTGAAGTCAGGTGTCAGAAGTAGAACTGGCTCAAGAACAGCTGTACACTTGTTTCTCTTACTTTATTATAGCCTTGGAAAGTGCAGTCAGTGCCTGCTGAAAGCCAGATTCATTAGACATTTACAGGTGTGTGAAACTACGGTTTAGCCTCAGCAAATTCACTTTAAAACTATCAATACATTATATACAGGAGCAGGCCTGCAATTTTTTAAATTTTAAATGGCTTTATAGACTGCACTCTACTGGGCTTCAGTATTTTGTCAGTGAGTAGTGGCCATTTGTTCTTTCCAGCGCTGGATAAAATGTTTTTTGGATTGATGGTGGTTTCAAAGATGCAGTGTTTACGTTTGAGGTCAATATTCTACAAAATTGCATCAAAATCTGAGATTAGAAGGTGTCTAATTACTTGCAGCATTGGTGAAAATGATTTGTCTTACCACCCTGCTGTATTCAGCCTTACTATCCCCACAAGTAGATCTCGTGCATCCTCAGTTGCTGAAATTGGATTAATAACTGGACATATAAGAGTCAGTTGCAGATTCTCAGTGTTAGGAACTGCCAGATCTGGTAGCCTGGCTGAGGTGAGGTTGCTGAGGATCCATAATCCCACATGTGACTGGAGTTACCCTTTATGCTTCTGTGCGTACAGGGATCAGACTTTTTTCACATAACCTAACACCTAGGTACCTGTTTTCTTATCAGCATAAATGTACATAATGAGCAGAATCACTGCATGAAGCTGTGCAAGAAAGAACCCTTGAGCAGCCCCAAAATAAAGGTGCTGGCAGTCTTACTGCGACTTCAGTGAAGTGACAGGTCTATCTGACACCATCCACATACACACTGTGAAGTCCATCCCACTGGCATTCTTCGCACTTATGTCTTCATTTCATTCCACAGCACAGCTCTCCATGAACCTCTGCCCACAAGGCCTCTTTCAGCTTCAAAACACATTTCTTCATCTCTTGCTTTCTTTCAGACAGAGAGACTTCTCTCCATCATATTGATGAAAGCCTCCCCACCATAATGCTTGGGACATTCAGTTCTGGTAAAATTTTCCTTGTATCTTGGGTAGAGCTCTTTACAGAGGTCTTTATAGAAAAAATATACTTGATTTTTAAAATTTCTCCAATCATCTGCACACTCAGACAAAGTGTCCATGCCACTTCCACACACACAGGTTCAGTTTTTGGCCTCGGTAAGAACTGGGAGAGCCAAGCCTAGTGCTCAGGTGACAACAAAATGATTATCTGGTCCTTATACTTTACAAGACATTTCCTATTATTCCTGCTCCTATTATTTTCTGGATTTCAGTTATAAGTCTCACTGGCTGGCAAGGCATAGCATCTCAGTGATATGATTTCATCACTGTCATCCTCCATGAGCGAATATGGAAAGGAGATAAGGTAATTCTGCAGTGGAGGGGAAAAACCCCACATGCATTGCCCTATGGAACTCCAAAAGCAGTGAGTACTCTTTCCTGATCCACTGTTACTTGAGTTTGTTCAGATAAAAGTTTTCAGACATTGTGCATGACCTCTTTCAGTCAGAACTTCCAACTATTGACCAAAATTACATCCTGTAAGTTTACAGGACACGCTGGGGCTTCAACATCCCGGACCATAGAGATGAGAAAGGGTGACAGAATACATGCTGATGGACTCAGACATTACAGGTAAGATACAGAAGGTCCCTCATTCAGCCTGTATGTGAGAGCTTTGGTGGGTATTGCCTGCCAGTGATTGCTGTGGGAGAGCTCCCATATCAAGGAAGAAGTATAGATGGTTTCTTTTTGAGGCACTAGACACTTAAAGCAGATAGATAGATAGTTGTGATAGCAACAGTTATGGTTAAAAAGCTGATATCCACATAGGAAAGATTTAAAAAGCTGTCTGGTTTAAGAAATTATCACTATTTCTTTCTTTTTCTTTGTATTATGTATAGATTTGTTTTACATGGAAGAGTTCTCACCTAAGCCAGTTCTTGACTGACAAAGCCTTGTTTAAAAATGCTTAAAGCAAACTTTTGCAGCCTTTAAATCTAGATGTAATTGTTGTTTAAATAAGTAATTTATCATGGAAGTAAGGGAACTGGCTTTTTTTACCACCTATGTCACAAGACAACCTTGCAATATTTAGATGACATGAAGCTGGTGGAGGAGGTGGTCCAGAAACACTGTGAATGCTTTTGCATCAATATCTGCTGGTGTTTGGAGAAAGTTGACATTTTTGACATTTCTTGATCCTGAAAAGAAGATCTGCAAGTGAAAGACATGACTAATAAAGGTCTTTCTCATTCTAGAATTTCTGTTAATCTAATTAAAAATATGGTAATATATATTTAAGACTGACAGACATCTGTGAGTCACAATTAGTGCAAAACTCTTCAGCCATGAAACCAGATGACAACCAACAGGTGTAAGATCCGTTCATTTTCAGTGTTCACCAGTCACAGACTTGTAGCCTGGATTAGCCTTGGCTCGTGTTGTCTCCTGCTGAGTGTCATGGTTGTGCATGGAAAGGGAACAGGCAGGCAATTTAAGGACACAAGTTCATAGAAAACTGGATTTCATTAGTCTATTGAATATCAAGAAATTTGTTTTATATGACAAATATCAAAAAAATTAAGGGGAGACAGAGTGCCTTTGAACAACCTCACAAAACAGTGAAAAAATATGCAGTGAAGAAAAATCTTTTAAAAATTATTGTGTATATTTATACAATTTTCAAGAAAAAAACTTCTCCTGCTTAAGACAAGCACTGAAGGTGCCAGATAGGTGACTGAGAGAACATATTCCCGACCTTTAAAACCAACTCAAATGAGGAGACCAGCTTAAGTGGATAGTGTATATAAAACCAGCAACATGAAGGTCACTTTAGCAATTAAAAAGATCAAATGCATGGTAGAGATATTTTGAGTGGTACTGAAATGATTTTGTATACTTGCAATCAATGAGCAATGATTCAAAGACAGTCTGTAGCAGAACAGGGTAACTTTGTTCTTGTTAACTGCAAGGGAGGGATGCCCACTTCCCAATTTCATTTTCACTTTCCTAAAAGAGCTTTACTGAAGGATACTAGAATACGTAATACTGAACATATGAAATAGGGGGGTTGTGTGTTTATTTGGGGTTTTCTGATGTTGTTTTTTTTGTGGGTTATTTTTCCCTAGGAGTGCTATACTGGAGCAAACAACATCTGAAAAGAACAGAGAAGTTTAGAATTTTAGGTTCAAGCATTTTTCAAAGAAGTACTGGTTTAGACATGCACCAACTAGTCACTGTAATATTCAATTCAATGAGTTAGGAGAAAACAGTATGAAAAATATTAAAAGCAAAAATTAAAACTCTGGGGAATCAGGAATTACACACTAATACCAGCAAAACAAAGCTAGCAATTTTAAATTTTGTCTTGCTGAAGATGAAGTGGTGTGTAACAGTACCTGAAAAGAAATCACAATTTCAGGAGGTCTGATAAAGGCAACTTCCATGAATGAGATCCCCTGGCATGTCACAAGTATGACTCATTGGGTCGTATCTTGTTCCCTAAACACACACTCAATTGATATTTTGAAAGCTATGAAATACCTTGGGCATGTGCTTGTAGCTGCTGTTTGGGACACAGAATACCTACAAAATACTTGCCTCTTTCTAGACTAGTAGATAAAGGTCCTAAGACACCTGTAATGACACCAGGTGCTTTTAGTTAGGAATCTGAATCTAATTCCATGTCTCTAACAGAAATTGAGAGCACAACACAGAGAAAGGCATCTAACCTTGCCGTATGAAGAAGTGAATTTGTTGTCACTCTAGGCAGACACAACAAGTGACACCATAGCTACACTGAAGGGAACAGGGTCAAATAAGAGACTGCATTTTCTCTTTTACAGTAAAATATCTTTGTTCTGTGGAAAAATCCTAGTTTAGATAAAAATAAAAAGAAAAAGGCAAAGAAAAAGGCAAAGAAAAAGAAGAAAAGAAAAATAAAAAGAAAAAGGCAAAGAAAAAGAAAAAGAAAAAGAAAAAGAAAAAGAAAAAGAAAAAGAAAAAGAAAAAGAAAGAAAAAAGAAAAAGAAAAAGAAAAAGAAAAAGAAAAAGAAAGAAAAAGAAAAAGAAAAAGAAAAAAGAAAAAGAAAAAGAAAAAGAAAAAAAAGAAAAAGAAAAAGATAAAAAGAAAAAGAAAAAGAAAAAAAAAGAAAAAGAAAAAGATAAAAAGAAAAAGAAAAAGAAAAAAAGAAAAAGAAAAAAAGAAAAAGAAAAAGAAAGAAAAAGAAAAAGATAAAAAGAAAAAGAAAAAGAAAAAAAAAGAGGATTGCTGCCTCTAGGAAGACATAAATTACGCCAAGCATTGAAAAACATATTCATAAGCTGAATTAGAGTAGATGTGTTACAATTTTGAGATTGCAGTTACATGAAAGTTGTTAAGTGCAAAGCTTAACTGAAGAGGGAGATTGTGATAAAATTTCTTGTAAGTAGCAGTTATCAAAAACTCGGCTTTTGAAAACTGGAAACTTGGGGGAGGTTGCACACAGAGGCAGTGAGAGCATTGCAGTGAAGATTTGTCTGTGGGTCTTTGCCGAGTTCTGGAGTAACTGGCACATTTTCCCACAGTTCTTCACAATGTAACCACGAGAGTGGTTGAGGGTAGTTGAACAGTGACACCTGTCCCCAGAAGTCCCAGAGCCCACCCTGAATAATTACAGCAAGTCCATAACTGTGAGTATGCAGAAATGAATCATAAGGAAAGATCTGAATGAGAATTCTGCAGAGAAATTCAGCAATCAGATACTATATGTGCATGTGCTGTGCTGAGGGCACAGCCCACAGTGGTGAAGAGTTACTTACTCAGATGTAGGAACAAGGTCTAAAGGGTAGCAGATCTCTTTCTTAGGTCGAAGAAACAGATATAGGAATGTTTCCTGTCTGTGTACTGTCTTCATGCTCGTCTGTTACTAACAGAGAGAACAGGCAGGAGAGAGCCTGGCAGGACACACATTCAAGATCATTGAGGACTTTCTCACTTGGGACATCATTGAGGACCTAGATTTGGGTCATCCGAGCCCACAAACTGAGTGCTGACAGGGCAAAGATAGAAGAAAGTAGTGTGTATAGTTCTGTAGAAATTCTTCAAGTCACTTCTCAAGCCTACAAGCTTGTTCCTCAAGCACTAAACAATAATAATATAATGCATTACAAATAACCACAGATCTAGTGCTGCTCTATAACTGTCACTGAGGGACCCACATACATGATATTTAGAAATCAATATGTGTATCAGATTTGCTACATCTAAAATTTACTAGATACTCTTTCTCTGATATACCAAAAATAACAGTCAGGAGAATTATAAGTGCAAAACTGCTTTCCAGATGGTTGGCCTCCAGCATGTACTGGTGTATGGGTCCTTTTCTTCCCAGGTTTGGGACTCTGCACCTCCCCATGTTGAATGCCATGAGGTTCCCAAGAGCCCAGCCCATTTCTCGACTCTGTCAAGGTCCCTCTGGATGGCAGCACAACCCTCTGACATAACAGCTACTCCTCCCAGTTTAGTGTCTGCAGCAAATCTACTGCAGGTGCACTCTGGCTCCTCACCCAGATCATTTAGGAAGGTGTTGAACCAGATTGAACTCTGGTCTATTATGCTAATTTCTGGCCTCCAACTAGACTTAGTGCCACTGACCACCACCCTCTAGGCCCCACCATTAATTTCCAATCCACCTTGCTGTCTTCTTGCCCAGTCCATACATCAACAGGCTGTCCATGAGGATCTTCTTGGAGAGAGTGTCAAATTCGTTACTGAAATCAAGGTAAATAAATCCACTGCTCTCCTGATATTTACCAAGGCATTTAATTGTTGAAGTTTCTCAGGTTGGTCAGTCATGACTTCCCCCAATGAAATCATGATGAGTACTCCTGATGACCTTCTTGTCCTTCATGTGCTATAAAATGGCTTTTATCCTAAGCAGATGCTCATTCTTAGTTTCCGGAGACATAAAAGCTAACCTCTGCTTCTGGCATCAGCTCTGCAACCAGTCGTTGCCATACAGTATCACCTTTCCCCCTTTACCTTTAGGACTGAGAACACAACCTAGGCCCCTAGAGCTCTGCAGTCACTATGGATACTCTCCAGATTTTCCCATTGTTGCCCACAGGAAAAAACTCCTGGGGATAATATTCAGAGGGTTGGATACATTTCATCAGTCTCTCTCTCACCTCTTGGATCCAGGCATCCCTAAGCAGCAAAATTTTTAGACAACAGGTCAAGCTGGCAGACAGGTTCCTCTGTGCCTTGCAGCAGGGAGTCACCCACTACTATCCCTCACCACTTACTGCTGGTGGCATACCATTGGGCTGGGTCATTTGACCCAGATGTCCCACTGGAATGCACATCTGGCTCGTCCTCAGCTTGGAGGTCAGTAGACCTGTTCTGTAGCAACAAACCACTTACTTTTGTTGCTTCTTCTATTTTATTTTCCCAAGTTGCAGAGATAACGATTTAGTTGCTATCCGAGTAGTGTAACTTCTCACTGTATCTTATTATTGTACCCTGGCGTGCACTGTTTGACAGACGAAATAATATGACAGAGTTCCTTTCATTGGTTTGTGCTCCTGGCTATTGGTGTGGCTGGTGATGAGACAATTACTCATGAAAAGCTTTTGAAGAAACCAGGCAGAGCTACTAGTCAAAATAAAAAAGCGCCTTAGTTTTTGTGCTTGCAGAATAGAGCTATTTCCAGAGATCAACAAAACTCCTTTCTATGTCCTGGAGAATGCATTATAAGTAGTTTTAAACAAGACTACTTAAAATGGAAGTATGGTTGGGAAGTGGGGTTTTGGGAAATATTTCAGCAATGGTAAAATATTTGAAAATTCTTCAACATGACTGGAAAGTCCAGGTTCTGATGAAAGCTCCAATCTGAGTCAGTGACCTGTGGGTGTATGGCAAAATAGAATGTGCAAGTAGTGGTTAGCACCAACCATGTTTGTAGTTCAATGGATTTACTTATTTGTGGTTGTACATACAATTTTTGATTAGCAAATGATTAGGCCAGAAATGCTGTAGTTTATAGCTGAGCTACAGCATAAGTTAGGGATTGCTCCTGGAGAATGTCTTCAATTTGAGACTCAGTTTGAAAGAATACAATGTTGCTTTCAGTTTCCACATGAATGCTTCATTTTCCTCTTTCAGAAGAGTTTTAATCATTAGTTAGCGCTGTACGTGAATTTGCTCTTTGTCAGTCCCACATCATTTATTAAATTTATTTCTTACCTTGCAAGGTTGTTGATCATCAAGGACATAAATCAAGCTGTTCTTCCACTCTTTTCGCATTTATTTCCCCTGCAGACAATGCTTCCCCCACATCTTTTACTTTTTCTAATTCTCAGAAGCTTTATGGTCTTTTTCAACTCTCAGATTCAGACCTTTGCTTCTGCTCTGATAAACCTTTTGCTTCTATTCTTAGAACAGCCTCCTGTCTCATGAAGAAATACTTTCACAAATAATTTTTCTTCACACACATGAATAGTTATACAGTATGTTCTCTCCTTTTGATGTGTCCTTTGTATTTTAGATTAAGGTGCTAAAGATTCCGTCTATGTATCATGGAAATGTATGACATGCTTAATAAATCAATCCTAAAAATAGTCATCTCAGTACTTTCTAAACTTCAGAATATTATATTTAATAAATCAATTTAAGTGACTAATCTTCCATATTTGTAATAGGTGTGGAATGTGTTTTAAAAATATAGATCTGCTACTTTGCTAAAATTTATAAAGGCTGAAGGAAGTTTCTGTCTTTCGTAGTAATAGAGTACATATCACATACAAAAAAAAGATAAAAATTAGGTATACATGGGCACAAAAATACAAACATTTGGTTTTGTTTGAGTTTTTCTGTGTTCCAACCTTCATTTGAAATTATGAATAAAAGGTTAAAACCAAACATAGCTGAGTTGAATTGGACAAAATTTTTTGCTTGTTTACTGTTACTATTCAGTCTTCTTATGGAACTGCTTTTTCTATATGACAAAGGCGCTGGGGTTTTGGCTAGAGTACCGTTAATTTTCTTCACTGTGGCTGGTATGGGCGTGTGTTTTGGATTTCTGTTATTACACACAATACACAGGGGTGATATTACGAGATGGTTTTGTTACTGCTGAGAGGGGCTAACACAGAGCCAAGGCTTTTCCTGCTTTTTGTACTGCCACGCTGGTGGGAAATTGGGAGGAGACACAGCCAGGACAGGTGACCCCCAGTGACCAAAGGGTTATTCCAGACCATGTGACATCATGCTCAGTATATAAAGTGGGGGAAAGAAGGAGGAAAGGGAGGGCATTTGGAGGGGGTGGTGTTTAGTCTTCTCAAGTCACTGTTACACATACTGGATCCTGGCTTTCCTGGAGATGGCTGAACACCTGCCTGCCCATGGGAAGCAGTGAATGAATTTTCTTATTTTGCTCTGCTTGTGTGTGTAGCTGTTTCTTTGCCTATTGAACTGTCTTTATCTCAACCCACAAGTTTTTCAGCTTTTACTCTTTCACTTCTCTCCCTGATCCTGCTGGTGGGGGAGTGAGCAAGTGGCTGTGTGCTATTTTGTGGTTGGCTGGGGTTAAACCATGACAACAAGTGAGAAATAAGAGAACTTATGTTAAAATCCTTACTAAACCAAAAGGTGTTGAAAAGCTTAGATTTGTATTCCTGCATTTGAGTCAAAAAGTGTACTTTTGCATCAATGGCAAGAGTAACTTACATTGTATATTTGTATCCATCCTGGATATAGAGTGGAACATGGATGCAATACAGCTAGAACACTGCTTTTCTCATGATAACTAAAACTACATTAAACATCACCTGTGGAAAACCCTGTGAAAGGAACTGATGTGAGAGATTTCCATTATTAGAAGTTATGTATTAGAATAAGGATTTTTGCAGGGGGTTCTATCCTCAATACCTTGTAATTGAATGATATATTCCCTCATGTTTAGCACAAAAAAAAATTCACAAATGTAAACCACATTTACTGTATATTCTTTTTGCTCTCTTTAAATAATATAGCATAAATAACTTTAAAGGAAGACATTCAAATTCCAAAACACTTCTAATATTTTAAATTGCATTTGCAGGTTTTGGAAGATCCATTGAAATGTCAATTTTTGGCATGACAGTCTTGTTCCTTTTTATAAATCACACAAGATAATGCTTCTGATCAAACTTTTTTTTATGAAAGTTTTTCCTTGTGGTATCCTATTAACTAATTTTCTCCCTTAAGTCAGATTTGGTGGTGGTGTGGAAAGACTTCTCATTTAAAACACTTGTCTCAGAGGCCTGTCTGGTCTACCATTGCTCACTTTGCCCTGACATTTATGCAGCAATATCTGCTTGGAGTTAATGCAGTTAGGTAAGTCTGGGCAATGTTCCAAACGGAACCATTTTGCTTTACGATGAAGCAATCCCCACTCAATGCAATTCCAGAAATATCCATCCTTGGCTGAATGGCATATTTATGATTCCTCAATGTTATTTCATTTTTCTGAGTTCCACCAGTATTTATAATACCAGTTGCAATTTATTTATTTCAGTCAACAGCATCAAGTCATTTGTAAGTCTGTTCTCGGAATTCATGAAATAAATCAATATGAGCAAAGGATTGTATTTTCGAGAACATGCTTCTTTACTGGATGCTGAAAGATGTCTCTTCCAAACCAAGTAAGTACTTACTGAAGAAAACTATATTTTGTTTCTGTGTACTTTTGAAAATTTGTCATTCCCAGTTTAATAATGGGTTGTGCAAGCTGTTTCCCTTTGGCCATGATCACATGCAATACCCATTAGCCACTACAGAATAAAAAATATTCTTTCAGAGACTTATAGTTTCTCATGACAGAGAGAAAGGCCATGTTTATAGAACTTAGTCCTAGACCACAACGAAAGGAAAATGTAGTATTTCTGTGATAGTGCTGCCATGCAGAGATTTTACCATTCTCTCTTCATCCAGGATGATACTTGAATATAGAACACTGCATGCCAAGCAGCAAATATAGAGAAAATAATGCTTTCAGCTAGACATGGGTAAGAAATTAAATCAAAAACAATAGCAAGGGAAGCACAAAACTGTTCTGAAGCATGAACAAAGCCAAGGGACCATTTTTTAATCCCATCAGCTGCAATACTTATTCTTTTGGAGTGACCCATGTCAAGTCACTGAATTTCACCAGCAGCATCACTTTAGGCATAAAAGATAGTAGTCATGCTTACTACTTGTATCGTAAGACTCATGAAGATTCACTGGTTCGTACTTGTAGCATTTGAAGACAGGAATTTTAAATAAACTATTTCTTATTAAATACTGACAGACTAGTTTTATTATAATTCCAATAAGCTAGCTACCAGAAAAATTTGTGCATTCAGTTTTCTACAAAAGTGTCTGTTTCAAACTGATAAGCATGCTTCTAAGTTCTGCAGCTGGAACACACCGTGTTAATGGTGTGCCCTGGACTCCAAGCAATATCTGGGTACAACTTCTCCTCAAACGAATGCAGACTAGACCTCGTTTAAACTTCTGGTTGTAAACTCTTGTTCTTTAATTAGTTAGTGTAGTATCCCTGGATGTTTACTGGCCCCTGTCCAACACTTTTCTCTGCCTTTCACATGCCACCCTTATTGGGGATTTTATTAAAAACCTCAAATTTCCAGGAATTTAAAAATCAGGTGTAAATTTTGATTTTCAATGGACTTATTTGGATATTCTTAGGAGCTCTGAAATCACAGGCTCCATTTTATGTATCATGATTAGTAGGTCTTTACCTATAAAGTAGCTGGCATTGATAACAGAATGCTAAAGAGAAGGTCATTGCTGTTTATTGTAATAGCCTTCATTTAGGAGGAAAAATAAATGTACCTAATAACTATTCCATTCAATTTTAAGGACTAGCCAAAGTGATTATTATCTTCATTTGTCAGCATTACACATTTGATACATGCATTACATATCCACTACACTCACACTGAGAAAATGACTGAATTTCCACAACAACAACACAAATTAGGATCTTGAGCACTAAAATTTTATACAGTACACAGTATGCTCACTGCAAGAACCCTCTTCTGCTAAGTGGGTGTTAGGTAAGTACTTGGTGCTTACTTTAAAGTGGATCTCTCTTAAAATAGATAAGAATACATAATAGGTATCTCTAGATACGCTATCTTATGAACATTGTTTTTGATTGGTGTGTATTGGGGTGTTAGCACATGTATGAACTTGATTTTAAAATAATAATAAAAGCAGTTAATCACATTTATTCAGATGCTTTGAGAATCCTTGACAAGACAGAGTTATCAGAATATCAGATACAATTCTTTAAAAACTAGTAGGGAAAAGTTCATAAACAATGCAAAAATCATTAGAAATGTCCTCTTTGAGAGCATCCTCTTTACTCAGAGGGAAAAGGAAATCATCAGCCTTGCATTTAGGGTTTCTAAAATAATTGGAATGGGATGGAAGAGTCCTGAAAACAAAGAATTTTTTTTTCTAATAATGAAAGGAAGAGTAGAAATTAAGGATAAAAGCAAGGTATTGGCTGTTTTACCGAAAATATTTATTTCTGTCTTTATGTATGCTCTTTCCACTACTCATTGCTAAGTAAACATTTTCCTTCAGGAGTTACTTGGTAAACTCCCTCTGTATAACTCTTCCAAAAGGAAAATCAACAACTGTGCTGGCTCACACAAAGTTAGAGATATAGAACCTGAAACACAGTGTGCTCAGACACAGACCCACAGGTTGACTTCTCAGACTGTCTTTGGTGTGGTATCATCATATTGGAGCTGCCTGAAAGTTTTGACTCAAAGTTGCATGGGTTTGTCATCATGGATATGCTCTCCTACCCTAGCAGGGATACCTTGAGCCTGTGAGGTTGCTGCTTCATGTCTTGCCTGGCACCTGTATCCCTTTGTCCTGTGGGGCAGCCAACCTCCGCTGCTTCCTGACATGGTGCATTTTCCCAGGATTTCACTGAGTGAAAACCTAGTGCTCCCCTCAGCAGAAAATGAAATCTCACAATATAAAAGACTATGTGGGTTGAGGCAGGGTAAATAATATTTAACTGGTCTTAGATTAAAAAAACCCAGTGATTTTCAGTTCCAGACAAGGTGCTAAATGTCATCCTAAGCATCAACATACATACATGAATGCCAGTCTCAGAGCCAAAAAGTGTGCAAGTGTTCTGAGTAAGACATACTACATTGTTCATAATTCCTGTCTGAAGCTTCTACTTCAGGTATGACTACAAAGAAATTTAGTTCTAGATGAAAAAATTCTCTGCAGTTCCAAAAAATCAACAAAATGAAAAAGAAACCAATAGAAAAAGAATGTATTCATGGTGTTTTTCAAATATACAATAAAGCAAATTAATTATTTCTCCTCAAAATATATATATTATGAAATCATATTGATAACAGGCATAAGTGGGATTTCAGAATTTTAAACTGTGTGTCGGTTCAACTATTGATGGGCTCAGTAAGTATTAGTTAATGCAGGAAGTATGATGACAGACCTAATCTGATATTCAAAAAGGTAACTAAAAATCATTCTTAAGAACACCCTGTTTTCTTTTCTTTCCTTTCCTTTCCTTCTGATATTTAGGATGCTGTTCCTCTGAGGTTAGTCTTATGTCATTTTTAACAGATCTAATTGCCTAATTAGCTGCTCCAATGCAAGGACAAAACTCCTCTCAATACTCACTATTAATTTTCCTATTAATATAAAACACCCTAATTTGGAAATTCTTACACTGGATTCCCAGAACTCTCATGCAAACATTTCCATACTTGGTCTTTTTAATTATGTAACGGCTAAAAATTACCTTATGTCCTTAGTGACATCAAGCTTCTCTGCCATTATTTTGAGTAAATAGTGCCTAATGCTTATATATCAATCCAGTGAGTTTTTAGCATAGTTCTTCCATATTTGAGTAATATAGAATCATTATAATTCACACTTTTTTATTTTATATATCCACAAATGATAATGGGGATAAAGCATCTTTTTTTTCCATTGCAGTCTTGTTGGTATCTGTGCTACAAATAAACTGAGGAATGTCAAAAGACATAAAGTAAGATGCCTGAAGTCGCAGAATGTAGCTTCATTCATTTTTATGGGTCCTATATAAATGGATCAAGGAATTGTTACCTGTTTAGCTGGACGGTTGGTGTGTTTGTTTCTGTTTGTTTTAATATCTGGAATGTGATTTATTGTTCTTGAGTCTGAAAGAAATACTCTGGTGATTAAGACAATACCATAACCTCTCAAACTCATCAGAGTTTTATTCAAAATCTGTTTACTTCTGTGCCCAATTACCCTATATTAATTTTGCATACATATCAGAAATATGATAATGTAATTTGAAATTTTGCCTCATCTCTTATTAAAATACAAGCACCTCTTTATTTATAATTCTTCATTAACTTGGAGTTTAAAAAATCTTTACTAAATATCATATCAGCAAATTGATTTTTATTCTTAAAAAGCTACAAAAATTAATCTAAATATGCATGTTGCAGTAATACAGGTATTTTCACACATCTTTATTTGTATTTCATAGAATAGCTGCAAATTATTTTCCAGTCACAGACCTAAGAGGAGTATAAACATGATTGCTAAAGAGTAGTGTCTGTAGAGCCTGGTTCACACTCAATAAATACATTTTCATCTTGTGTGACAGTAAATTGACAGAATGATACAAATTACTTCCAAAGAAAGCAGAATTCAGAGTAGAAGAGGAATCACTAAAAAGACAGTAGAGAAGATACTCTCAAGGCAAAGTATTGTAACAAAATAGTTGGAGGAGTGTCTCAAGGACTCAGCGACTGGAAACTGCAGACAATCCTCAATGAACACCCTCCTTTCCAAAACCTGAGGCAATCAGCTACATGTTCTTGATCTAAAATATATTACAAAGGAGGGGAAAATATTGTGTACATTTCTCTTTCCGTCTTTAGTCCCCAGTTCAAGTATCTAACATATAATTTATAGATTTAGACACTTCACCACAAATTACTGTTGACATGATCATTGACATTTTAGTGTTCATCAGTCACTTTATTTATCAATTTCTTTTCATAAGGATATTTGAAGAAACTTCCAAAGGCTCTTCCTGACCCCAACGAAAAAAAATCCAAAGCTAGATTCTTTCAGCATCAGACCGATATTTGGGCATCTTTTTTATATTTTAGTATTCATATACCCTGACAGTCTCAATTTATGCATGCATCAGAACAAAATAAAGCCTTGAAGGAATTATTGGATTTCATTGACCAATATTTTTAATTGCTAGCAAGCCAATGAAAGAAAGAAATTTTGGTAGAACATATTCCTCTGGACACTAGTCACATAATCTAGTAATAGACTAATATCTGTTCTATTTCCCAAAATCTTATATGCAAACACAATTCATATTGGAAACTCAACATTTGTTAACAATTTGTTAATATTATTAACATGTGAACTCATTAACATTATCAACATATGTTAATTACATATATAATGTAACATTACTTCTTTTCTTTACATTTGTTTTTAAAGAATAACTGTGGCAGGGACCTTAAATGCATAGAAGCAGTAGGTTTCAACTGGAAATAAAGACAATTCTGAAAGCAAGGAACATACAAGACAGACACAGCATTCCGTGTCCAGGGGCTGCAGAACACAGTTAGTTTGAATCAAGCTTAATCGAGTGTTTGATTAGTCACAGAGCCACTCATGGAGTAAACAATGGTAATTTTTGAAGTTGCATAGTTTAATTTGTGATCTATTTAAGGTCCTGAATCAAGTCAGCTGGGAACTGTGAAGACAAAATGAAAAATAGAAGCTGAACAGATATACAAAAGAATGAAAATCAGTTTATTACCACTGGTAGAAAATGGATGTAAAAAGATCACACCATAGGAGCGATTACTCAACTTGCAAGATTAGACTAATAATACAACAGACAAAGTTTAAGGATGATCCTGAATTTAAGTAAGAGACTAGAATGAGAGAGATTTCTTTATAACCAATGAAAAGTAAAGCAACATTTTTTCCTGTGGCTTGATTAATTCATGAGTATTTAACAAATTATAATTAAATTCTATATCCACATACTGAAATATATTTCAAACTAATAGATTAAAAATAACAATGAAAGAAAACCAACAAAAAATCAAACCAATCAAAAAGCCCAAATGACAAAACTTTAAAATTCAAAATTAGAATTAAAATTATATAAACTTCCATTATGAATCACAAAAGCTGTAGGAAGCTTCTCTTCAAAATGTCTTTACTTACCTATATTTTCCATAAAATTTTTAATTCTTACAGAAGTCTCGTCTTCTATGCAGGGTAGCACCAGATTTTGGCAGCACTGGCTCTAAGTCATGCTGTCATTGATGACATTACAATAATGCTCACACACAGAAAAAGATAACTAACTGTATGTATAAACATACCTTAGAAGAAACGTGTATCTACATCTTCCCATGTGGGAATTTACTACCAATACTAAAATTTAAATTCAGCTAATACTGTACAATATTATGTACATAAAAATGACTATAAGAAATCAAGAAAGACACTGAAATAAGCAAAATTTGTTTTTGTTTTTGTTTTTTTTTTTGTGATGGAAGAATAAATTATATGCAGGCATAAGTTGGATAGGGGAAAAGAGAGATGTGGAAGTATTTTTTTCTTTAGCATACAGGACAATGGCCTTTCAGATGACAAATGCCAGTTTAAGGGGCAATCACTGTGGATGACTGTGGATATATATTTGCCATCATTTGAAATTTTCATGAGAGGACCCAAAACAGCCAAAGCCTGTTCAGATTTGACCTTCAAATTGACATCGAGTGGGATGCTGAGCCTGAAGGAAAACTGTAAGGGCCATGTCAGCCCCAAAGATTCTGCTGGATAAGTTAGAAGAGGGCCAACTTGGCACAAGGAAGATACAAAGATGAATTAGGAAAAAGGAGGGGAAAACTGAACATACAGAGCAAAAGAGAAAAAAACTTGGAATTAGTGGATTAGACTTCCTGCCTGAGCACTCCCAAAAGGTAAGAGCACTCCTAAATCTTTGAGTAAGGAATTGAACAAGTCTGCCTCTTCAGATATGTAGGCTTACCAGTCAAACTGTAAGAAAATTGAATTAATATAATTTTAATTAAATACCTAGTGAATGTTCAAGTAAATCTAGAAGGAAAGGAAACTTTTAGATATGATTTTAGAACTTTATTTTTTAACGCACCCAAACTGATTTAAGTGTGACTGCAAAGTGACCCGACATTTTTAGGCAACTGATCTGAAACACTGCTCAGCTTCTCAAAACTTTCTCAAGAATAATCAAATGGTAACAAAGTACTTCTTCCCATAAGTGTTATGACTGAGCAGTGTTAATACAAGAATTTCTGTGGCAGTTAAGCAGAACAGAGGGGACCTGCTGCAGCCACAAGTGTGCTTTGTCTTGCATTGGGCAGTTTACTCTCTGAATAAGACTTTAGTACCTTTTGGGTTATTTTTTTGTTTGTTTGTTTGTTTGTGGTTTTTTTAGCAATAATAATAAAGCAGTGCTAATGTCATCTTCAGGTGCTCTTCATAATGTGGGTTCTACAAAACAAAAAGTGTAGTAGGTCTGCAGTGTCTACCAAATTTCAATGCAAGTAATTACGCACAGCCTACCTTGAATTCCAGCTGGCAGGAACTGTCCTGCTGTGCACTGCTGAACCACATCTCCCTTTTAAGAGTGGCTGCATTTCAGCAGTGAATGAAGAGATCCTGTTATTATACTTCATTTACATAGGACATGCCATTTATGGGGACTGTAACTCTAAAGAACTATGCAAAAAACATGTTTAGTACAGGGTTTGAAGTGTGATTTTTAATGGGTGCAACACTTTCTGATGACAGCTTAGGCATAAATTTATATTTCTGGGAGAAACAGAGCAAAGAACAGTAACTGTCTGCCCACAAAATATTGTATAAACTGGGAAACATTTCCTTGTAAAACCAAAAAAACATCCAGAACTTAGAGAGATCGAATGTAAGAAGAATATAGAAATAAACTTATGAGCAGCATTTGCAATACTTTGTGTCTTCTGCAGCTTCACAGAAGTAGGTCATTTCCATATACCAGATTTAGCATTTATTTGTTCTTTTTTTCCTCCTTCTTCCTGTAAAGACCCTAAAACCCAGGTATTTTGGACAACCGGGAAAACTATGGGTAGATGTACACAAGTCTTAAGCAGTGAAATTCTAAGCAAGATAATCTGTCAATGTTCTTAAAATTCTTTCTTCCCCTTTCAGAATGCCAGTTAGGTGTTAATAATCACAGCTGCATCTTCCAGAATTTAAGATATGTTTAAGTTGTTCTGGTTTTTTTTTGAAGAAGTAGACCCTGTTCAAACCAAAATCCTACTGTGTATAGCTGTCTAGTACAACCTCGTGTACAACGTGTTCTCTAGCACCCTCTTTCCTTAAAAATTCGGCTAGACACATCCCTTCCTCCTTTTCAGACCTCCTTAATGGGCTCATTAAGGTTGCAGAACACATCTGCCCGTGCTGACTGAATCACAAAGCACTTCAGTTGTCTTTTCTCACACCTAGATCCTCCAGACAGAAAAGAACTTGCATTTGCTCACTCCTTAGGAATTCAGCTCTGTGGGATACCCAGACCCCAGAGGGAACCCCTGTTGATCACCTTATTCATGGTGTAACACATAAAACCCGTGTAAAGTGTCTTTAGTGTTCCGGTTTGGTTGCGACAAGCCGACTTGCCTGAATGGCAGTATAAACTGCTGGAGGGTTTAATGTGGGACTGAGGGCTGGTAAAACTGACAGTTCTTTTTTTTTTTTTTTCCTGCTCAGTGAAATACAAATTCTGCTTAACAAAATCACTGGAAGTTCTTCGATCCCAGAAAAAAAAAAAAGAATTCTGTGTTATAATCTCTGCATTGTGTAGCTTTTGATTGCTATATGTCTCAGATTGCCATCTGTAAAGTGGGGATAATAAAGCCTAATTACATTCCACCTACAGCTGTTGAGGTTGTCACCTTTCATAATATATGTCAGAGAAGTGCTGAATATAACATTTTCTCAAGACTCTTCCCAGCTTCCAAATAAAAAAAAAAAAAAAGACATTTTTATTACGTCTTTTTATTTATTTTTACCTTAAATTTAAGAAGGAACCCCCTTTTCGGATTGCAGACTATTCTTTAATTCTAATTCAGCAAATGATTTTGCCCAGGCTGTGTGATATCATGTCAGGCTGAAGTGTGAAAAAACTTGTACATTCACTGACAGTGATGACTGACACTACTAGTGAACAATAATTATTTCAAGCATGGTCTTAATTATGTTTTTTTTATTTGGGGCGGGCCTTTTTTTATTTTGATTCACTATTTGGCCTTTTTCTTTCTGATGCAATGACCACAAAGTCTCCTGCCATGGACATTTCTACGGACAGGGCTCTACATGGAGCTATGGTCAAAGGAACATCCCATCTCATCCCAAAGCTGTGATGAGAAACAGCTCCAGCTTCCTCATTTCTTCTTCCTCTTGTTTTCAAGGAAAACATGTACCTTATCCCTCCCTTTCTCTCACTAATTCTTCTCTCCTCAGGTCCTTGCTATGACAATTCACCTGATTTAGTAACTACCGGGTTAATACCAAAACTGCCCAACGCTCCTATGACAGCTCAGAGCAGAATCAGCCATAGGCACACGTGAAAAATGTAAGTCATTTGCTCTTTGGTGAATGAGATGCAATGATTATTATGTTACATTCCATGACTCTTCTGTCCTAGTTCCAGCCATGTCTCTAACCAAGCTCTCAATTAACTGACCTGCCACACTTTCCTATTCAGTGCAAGGAAAATGTATTGCCCTTGCTGAGTATGGAAATACAGAATAGAATCACAATTTACATCTGTCCTTGCTGCCTGTGCCTGGGGTACAGCTTGGGAAAGAAATTTGGTAGTTGTGCTCCTCACACCAAGAAACAGAGGAGTTTAGGAATTATGTGTATTCACCAGAAATATAAGTTTTGAAAAGGTCCTCTTGCCTTAGACACATTCCCAAGCAAGCTTTAGCTGGTCCAATTTGAGAAAGCCCAGAATGCTTCTAGTGGATGATCTTAAAGGAAGCAGGAAACAGAGGTTTACAGGGCTCAAGAAAATTTTAAATGACTGGTGTTTTTGAAACTCACTGAAAGATCTGGTGTGTCATTCTGTCCAGATCATTTAGCTGGGAACGAGGGCAGGCAGCTGACAATCTTGGTGGGATGGCTAATGAAGGACTTGAAAGGCTGAGATCTTCTTTGCTGAAATTCTTGCTTTGTAAGGTCGAAGGCTCCTCACAAAGGACACAACACTTCGAGGTGACTGCTCCTACCTTCATTGTGGTTAAAGGTGTGCCGTCACAGCATGCAGTTATTGGAAAGTGCAATTATTGAAAAGAAAGCTGAGTCTTTCCAAAGCTGCTGCAATGACTGAACGATAATTATTTCATTTTATAAAAGCCTGTATTGGGATCTTGTTGTTGTCAAGATACATGATCCTTCGTGTGAAGGAAAGAAGGATGTTTAAATCACCGTGTCATTCTAGAATAGATCAAAGAATGCTGGCATTTCCATGAAGCCCTGACATTTTAATATTAGTCAGGGACAGGACTCTGGCTTAGCTATTATTCATCTGTACTATTGCTAACATGTGCAAAGAGAAACAGAAATGTACATTTCTGATTTTTCTTTTTCACAACATATAGAAGTAAATTCATTTCTGAAGCTACTGAAGAAAATACATGTTCTGTCTAAAACTGAAGATGTGTAAGTGGTCCAAAGCATTTAAAAATCATAGAAAACTCCAATATGTAGAACCGAGTAGATAAAACCTGTATGCAGCTCTGAAGCTGTTCCAACCCTCAAATCTGCAGCTTGCTTTTCTGTGGTGTGAGGATTGCTTTGGCACACATCATGTCACAGAGTTGGGCCACATCTCTCTATGCTGCTCCGGCACAGTCAGCTGCATCTCTGCACATCCAAGAAGAGTCTTACACACTTCATTCCAATATTTGCAGTGCAGATGGCAGGACTTGGTAGTGAACAGCAGGGCTCAAAACTGAAGTTCTCCAGTGTTACCCATCTCCACATTTATAGTCAGACTGGCACTCCGATGCAATATGGATTTACAAGGTGTCTATAATTTTATACATTTTTTTAACCTACATTCACTTATTTTGATCCAGACACCATATTTCTGGAGAAAATAGGATTATTCACTGCTGTGACAAAATAGCAAAACCATTTCTGCAAATTCAGGGTATTTTCTTTATTTCACAAGCAGTTAAACTCCTGCTTGATTCTCTGGATTTCTTTTCTATAATTTCTAATCAATAGAAAATATTTCACAGAACAGATTTAGAATGGAAAAGTGAAGATAACAGAATGAAAAAAGTAACATGTTCATCGATGTGAATGTCCCTAATTAAAAGTTTGAAATATACATGGTATAGAGGAATACAAAGAAAATACTTTCAATTTTTTTTTAAATTTGATTAAACACATGCTTTCTTGTTTAGAAAAAACCCCAAAAATGTCAAGCTAAAAAGGAAATGACAAGCCAAATGTATTCTGGTATAAAATTATTCTGATGTCCTTGGTAAAATTTTAAATTTAATAAAAATATCATTCAAGAAATGCATTTAAGCCATCATAGTTTTGAACAAATAAACTATGTAAATTAAGAATATC
This sequence comes from Oriolus oriolus, assembly GCA_013400235.1. Taxonomy (NCBI): domain Eukaryota; kingdom Metazoa; phylum Chordata; class Aves; order Passeriformes; family Corvidae; genus Oriolus; species Oriolus oriolus. The sequence goes on from VXBT01000642.1 coordinate 270,564, forward strand.
ATTGAATTCACAACCCAGTTTTTGAATGCTATAGACTGTTCTTCAGATAAAGACATGTTCTTTGCTTCCTTTTAGCTTTAAACCACCTTGTTAACAGATAAAATATGAAAGCTTGCTTTCCTGTCCTGATCCATGAATAAAAAGTAGGTTAGAAGTGCTGAGACATGATATTTGCAGAATTATGTGTTGGTAAAACTGGAAATAACCCAACTACCTCAAAAAGAAATCAATTCATTAATATTTTATTTTAAGTACTCCAGGTTTTTTTTTTAAACATGTATTTTGCATTTGGTTTGTATACAGCATTTAAAAATTTTATTGATAAAAAACAGCAATCAAATATTAGATTATTTTTCTGCACTGTTAATTAAAATATTATTTCCTTTCAGAAATAAATTGATACAAATCACTGCAAAAATATTTTTAATAACATTTTTAACTCATCTTTTTTCTACATTAAATATACATAACCCAGAACAGCGAAACATAAGCTAAGCTCTTTAATTCCTTACATATGTAAATAATTAATGGTTTTTAGAAAATTGGTAATTAATTTCTAGGTAATGAAGCTGAAAAAAAAAAATGATAGACTCAAATCACTACTAAAATCTAGAGTGTGGAAACTGTTGCATCCCACATTTGCATAAATTGGAAACTACATTCGTAAAACTCATCCTGTCCTGAGAAATATTTCTCGCCATTTAACTGACACATAATTCTGCTTATATTTAAATTCAAACAGGATAAAGAATTTTTTCTTTAAGAAAAAAGGCATTTTAAATACTTATAACTATCTTGTTATGAGCACAGATGCAGAACTCAGCATAAGCAATTATGTTGAGAGCTGGGATAGAGTCAGACTTCTTCATAATCTGTTTGAAATTTCCTTTTTTTTCCAGACGTGTTCAGCTTCATTAGGAGAGGGTGAGTGTTACCTCAGAAGAAAAGCATGGAGATTTGGTCAGATTTTAGGAATGAGGAAGACAGAAACTCATTTCCCCAAGATTTATGAAATATAAAACCTAGTTTAAAGTCTAAAATATCCATTGAACTGTTTTGTCAAATACAGGCACCAAAATTCCTGATGCTAGGCTGAGAAGACAGAGAAAATTGAAACCAATGGTATTTTTATACCTAAGATATACATGTATCTATCTATTCTGAGAAAAAGTAAGTAATTTTACTTCAGAATGAGCAAGAGATGCTTTGCAGCTTTCATGCACTTAGCTTCTTGTATGTGTAGTGAGGACTAGAAAAACCTTAATTCCACAAAAACTAGATCTATCTCTACCAAAATTTGTAATAACTGGCAATAATAAAGTTTTGACTTCAGAATTAAGTGGAATTAACAGAGACTGATGATTTTTATCAGTCGTTCAGAAAGGATAAATCTAGACTTTTTGCGTGGAGAAAGTAAGAAAGGAAAAAAACCAACTCTCGCTGGCACACCACAATGGCTACTGCATTCTCCAAAGAAGAATTATGTCCTTCGTATTTTCTTCTCAAGTTATTTTTTCCCCTATGAATTTTCATTCTCTATCCTAGCTGCTAGCATTATTACCAGAAACTTCTAAATATCACTAAAGAACCAAAGTTGCAGTTTCTATTTTTAGTTTACATGAGTAGGTTTTGAAGCACTTGTATTGACTTCTGGTACTAATTGCTAGCTCAGTGTAGGGTGTAAGGGGCCAAGAAGCACAAGTAAAACCTAGATATAAAACTAGATATAAATGAACCCCACCTTCTTTATATTTCTAATAATTAGCAAACTTACTTTGATTCTGTGCTAATGTGGAATGTTCTTTTGAACACTCTTTTATGTTTAATTGCATGGGATGAATTTTCTTTCTGTATTTAAACACTTTTCCTTAATTGCCACTGTCTTGTGTTACAAAAATAGCACTGTAATGATTTCCACGTGAATGTACAGAAAATTTAAACAGCTCATAGATTTTAAATGTCCTGCAGTTTCTTAAGTCCCTTCTGTAGAGGCTGCCAATTTTTCTCAGTATCTGAAGATTCCTTAACTTTTAGAAGTAACTAAATAATCTTAATTTGTTCTGAATTTTTATAATCTACTGCTTCACTGAATGCTAATGCAAAGTTAGACCAAGCCTTTTTACTTTTTCTTTTCTTTTTCCATATAAAATTCTAATGTCTCTTTACAGATGTTTAGTTCTTTACCAAGAATAGAAGTCATTAGGATTGAAGGGACACATTTGGCACCCTTCCATTATATCATAACAACATCCATAGGCTCTACCAAAATAGGATTTTATGATATACGTTGTAATAGCACATGATCCTGCTGCAGTCCATTGAAATAGCTAGTATTCCTTCCTCCCCTCTTTAGTACTGTAGAGATGCAAAAATAGGTAATTTAGAAAACAAGTACTGGTGAGATGCAGGATGGAGTCAGTGAAGCATAAATACATTTTATGTATATAGAATTTGGAGGTGATGGTCTTCTAGTCATGATACCAGTATGAGATTACTTCTTCCCAGGCCAAAGCCATCATGCACTTTCTGATATTTTGATAGAAGCAAAAAACCTCAAAATGATCTAAAGATTTACTTCCTCTTAAATTCTATTCTCCTCTGTATTTTGCACTTATGTCTGGTGGTTTGACACGATCCTATAAAAGGAGTAGAAGAATAACAAGTTTCTGTATATTGACCACAGGATGAGATAAGAGGGAAAATTTGAGTTTGACCCTAAATCTAGCAATCTGAGATTGGAATGCTGGCTAGTTGAATGGGCCCTCACTTTCTCAAGTGTTTAAATCAGAGAGGAAATGTCTTTCTAGGAGATAATCTCACCTCCAGTGACATCTATGAAGGAAGAAGAGAACTCCTGAGTCCTTCTTATGCTGGTTATTGAACACTGCTAGAGCATTACAGTTTTATGCCATGAAGCCCTCTGCAGGCATTAAATATTTTTCCTCATCTTTCTGATTTAGATATATAGAAAGAAACATTCTGAAAGAAGCTTGCGTGTAAGCAGCAGCTGATGAAGTTGTATCTCTGAGGCTGCACAGTGGGGAAAGGGGATGATAATAACCAGAAGGAATAGGGAATCTAAACAGGAGTTGACACAGTGACTATAGAAAAAAAGGGGGTTACAGGGGTAATTTTGTAACTTTTTAAAAAATTTGTTGTTGTTTGGGCTTTTATTTTAAGATAGCATTATGTTTTATTCCTATCTTCTTAATTTCAGTGCAAAACAATTAAAGAAAAGTAGAGAAGGATATAAGTAACATTAAAAATCACGTCTCCAATGGTTTAGTGTAATTTGGAGAAGATCTTGATGGACTTAAAAACTCTGTTTTATCTGATTTTATTTCAAATTATGAGGAAAAGGAGGTCTGCTTCTGGGGAAGAGAGGGTGGGCAGCAGAAAGCTTATTTCTATGCTTCATTTGTGTAATTACATGCTTTTATTATATTATTTAACAGGCCAAAAATGTCCTTCCTTCTAAGAAGTATTATAATTTTCAAAATGTTTCTCATTCCACATTGATAAACATTTTTCCTTTTCACTGAAATATTTCAGTTTGCAAGCAGGGTGTTTTCTACCAGAGAATTATCAAATATGTATTTTCTGTTTAGTATTACTGCCTACATTTTTAAGAGCCACTAACATTTGTTGGCATAAAGAACTGTTTTCAAGCTAAAAGGACAGAGATTTAAAACTTCTGTTCCCAAGAATATATATAACACCTAGATATCAAAATAATTCTTAGAAAATGTAAAATATTTTAACATGTATGTGCATATTATTTTACATACCTGCATACACTCTGAAAATATGTGCAAGATGTTGTCATACCTTGCTCTCGACTCTTACTACACCACATTAAACATTTAAACCAGAAATCAGATGCAGAATAGTAACTGAACATACACTGGAAACTCTAAATGATATTTTGAATTATTTACTTTTCCTTTTTCACCAACAGACATATGCCTTAGAATTCCTTTTCTTTTCTGTCCTTAATTAAAATGAGGGTTGTTTTTTTGGTTTGGTTTGGGGCTTTGTGTGTAGGTTTGTTTTGCTGTTTGGGTTTTGGGGGTTTTTTGTACAGAGAAGGTGTTTCTCTCAATAGAAAATCTATGATACACTAACTTTCTAAAAGTACATTTGTATGTAGCAATTTTGATGCAAAATTCACTCCAGGAAACCTTTTTCTTATTATTATTTTAAGCCAGCAGTACAAAGACAACAGCAGATGCTGGTAAGAATTTTTCAACTGGTAATTGCTATTGACTTCAGGAAATTAAAATCAGCAATAGTCAAATAATGCTTCAAACAATGAGATTTTTTAAAAACTTATTTTCTTTGCTAAATACTGCATGTGGTTCACTGGGCAGTAAATAAAGAGCAGCTATCTCTGCTAGTGCTAAGCTGAGAGGCAATTTGTTTTTATTTCTCTCAAAAGATAGGTTGGGTGTTCCTGAACATCTCACTTTGATCCACTAATTCTCACCTGTTATACTGTGATTACATGGAAGAATTGCAAAGAGGCTGTATCAGTTAAATTGCCAAGATAGGAGCACAGTGGTTTTCCAAAAAACAAATATTTCAATTTAAAATTCATCAGAAGCTCACGGTGTGCACCAATATTTCTCACAGTTTTAAAAGCCTACAGATGGGCTATTTGAAATTCATCTAATTATGCAAAGTGCTGCCCTCCCTCTTTCCTTCAGACCACATAAACTAACCACATATGTCAGTTTTAAGTGGTGGCTTCACATTTTCCCCTGGAGCATTACCAGATTTCTTTGTGGTACACAACTTTCCACCTCTCTGTAAGTTTTCCTGGGTCTAAGCTTGTGTCCTTCTTTTGTAATTTCACTGGCACCATTTCTAGACATTGATTTGTGTCTTAATTCCCCTTAATAGCAAAGGGCCACTGTGTGCCAGCTGCAGTAGATCTGCAAAGATCACCACTGACATCTCCATGGCATCTTCAGCCAAATCCTGGAGTATCAAACATGTCTTGTCGCTTATTTCCGCAGATTTTTCCAGATCTAACGCTTGAAATGAGAAGATGGATTTTTAGAGGATGTTGTGAAGCAACAACAACAAAAGTCACTCTGCAGTTTAGGCAATAAAAACAATATCTCACCTTTGGCAAAGAAGCAATTGTACATGAAATCCCGCCTGAAATTTCTTTTCCCTAAAGAGCAATTTCATCCTCCTGAAGCACCAAAAACTTTATTTCAGACACATTTCTCCCAGTGAAGATTTCCTTGAGCTTTGTGGAGTGTCTCTCATTTCTAAGCCTCAGTATGAAATATCCCCCTTTCCCACACCTGTAGGGGAAGTAGTTTATTGTCTTGAGAAGACAAAAATTCACACAGTTTTAGTTATAACACTGATATTTCTTTTTTGTTGTTGTTCCCTTTGTGGTTAAATTCTACTCATTCAGTTCCTGTCCTACATGCAAAATGTGCTGAAAACTGTTTATCTTACCTTCTACTCTTCTAATTATAATAAACTGTTCATATTTGATAAAAAACTGTGAATAAGTTAATTCTTGATCATACAGTCTCACCTTCCTGGTTCACAGCAAATATTTGCTCTATGTAGATCCTAACTTTCTGCATGTTTTCTAAAGTCTACATGTTTTTTGCCACTCTGAGTGGCTGGTGGGTCAAAACCCACCTGTAACTTTAAACTTTCCCCTTGGCAGGAAATCCAGCTTGTGTCATTTTTTTAATAAAAGGAGATCTGTAAGTATGGGTATACATGTTTATGCTATAGATATACACTATTTATTCTGAAGAAAATTACTCAGATTTTCAGTAGGAAGCAAAAAGTAGCTAAATCTTGGAGAGAATACAGAAATATATATTTGCTGCTGCATGCATTCTCTGCAATTATAAGTTAGCTCTATATAGGTAAGATTGCCCTAACATATTCATACAAAATAAAGGCTTTGTCATTGATGCCTGGGGCAGTGTTGGCAATATAAATGTACTATAGAAGAGTGACAGGAACCAGCATAGGTGATGATGGTTTTAGGAAGCATAAATGCATTTGTATACCTATTGCATGACTTTCTGCTGCAGTTAGAGTATTACTCTTTTTCCCTAGTGCAGCTGCTAGGTACTTTGTGCCCGAAAGGAGACAATTCAGTTTTTTATGCTTCAGCAATGGTTGTCAGAGGCATGTGGAGGAGGGGTGCACGTGAGCCATGTGCAGGAGGCAACTAGAAGAAGCCTTGTCTCTGAAAGGACTTTGCCTGGCAACACCTCCCATGAGGCAGTCAGTAGGAGACACTGTGGAGGGGCTTCTCCAATGAGGTTGCGAAAAGGTCTCCATCAATGGACGGCAAGGAAAGCTTGGACTGGGCCAGTTGTTCTCTGTTAGCGGGCAGGCCTTAGAGGGGCCGGGGGGTATAAAAACCAACTGCTTTGCTGCTTGCTGGGGCTCATTACTGTTCATTTGCTGGTCCTCTCACTCCCTCCTTTGCCCTGGCCCCAGCCTGGCTGCCTTCTGGCTCTCCTGCCCTCGCTGGTTCACCCTCGCACCTGTCCCGCCTTCCTGTGTCCCTGACCGCCGCCTTGCCACTTCGCGCCGCGTCTCTGCCTGGGCTGCCAGCTTCCAACCCTGCCGCACCGATCNACCCTGCCACCCGGATCCAGCCGGCCGCCGCGACCCTGCCCAGGGTCCTGGCCCTCCCGTCCCAGCGCCCACTCACCACGTGCCTGGTGCCGTCACCGCGGGAGCCGCGCCCGTAGAGCCGCACCCCTCCAGGAGCCGCGCAGGCTCGCTGAGACCTGGCCCGTCCCCCAGCAGGCAGCGTGCGCACCCCCTGCCACCTGGACACCGACAGCACTGCCCCGATGGTAACACCCTCTTTTTCTCTCTCTCTCCCCTTTTCTCTCCCCCAGTCCTTTCCATTTTCCTTTCTTCTTTCCTGTCTCTTCTAGCCCTCTTTTGCTTGGGTAACTCCTTTTCCTTCTCCTTTTTTTATCAATAAACGGTTCTCAGATACAACATCTGCCTCGTTTGGCTTCATTTCGTTCTCGACCATCCGCAAAAGAACTCTTTTCAGTTCCCCGCAGTGGAACGTGACAGTGCCTCTGACCCATGAGCTAAAGTCGGAATGAAGATATTTTTCTCCTTGTCTTGGTTCTGTGAGGATTTCAGAATGTACCCCAAAATGATGATCCCCCAGTTTCAACAGGAACTCTTGCCATATCATTACAATTTCCTTCGGTTCATTTACAGAGCACTCCAACAGGTTTGCAGCCTCTACTTTTAACCTAGAGCTTAACTGATTTTTGTACATATGAAAATAAAAGGAAAAGGATATAAGAAAAATGGAAAAAATAGAGTACTGCCTTAAAAGAGAAACAAGAAATGCTTGGCTAGGGTCTTTCCTGTTCCCTCTTGTGTCTGTCATGTATGCACCCATCCTTGTGTCTGTGATATCAGTGGGGATCATACTCTCTTCCTACTACCTCAGTAGGACATCTCACTTCATGTTACACCATCCTACTGCCCCAGCAAATAATAATGATTTTTCAACTTCCCTCCAATGTCTAAAAACATTTAAATACATTAATAAGTGAAGACAATTCAGGTTAATAAAAGTTCTTTCTTGATGTCATAACTAACACACACCACAGAGTAGTTTGAATATTTTCAAAGGAAATAAAAACTTGTTGTGTTCTTTTTACTCATAAAGATTCTTCATAAAGATGTTATTATATGTGCACACAATTAGCATATAACCAAATTGATCTAATTTGGAAAAATGGGGCTAAGACCTACAAGAATCTCCTCAGGTTCCCTTTGTAAGCAGTGGAAAGACATAATGCATGACTATTTAAATCTAAAATAGGTATTTAAACTACTCCATATATTTTGTGCTGTAAAAGCACTGTGTCTCTCCATTGACTATGAAAGGATGGATAACAGAGCTGAGGTGTCTGGTTCAAAACTGAGCATCTCTCTGTAGGCATTCACAGTTAGATTAATTACTTTCCATCTGTCATGTTTCAAAAAGAGAGAAAAGAGGAAGAAGACTGTTGCAGTGCGCCTCTTGGAGGCAGGGGCTTCTATTGCATCAGAAACTCCAAAAAAGGGCAAACCGCCAGAATTTTCCATCTACCCTGAATCGTGGTTGGCCTAATTTTGCTGCAGTGCTTCTCCTATCTGACCCATTGGATCCCTGACCTGTAGGTCTGTCACTTCTGTAATCCTATGAGACAATACCCCTTGTAATCCCACCCAATTTAGCTGTTAAATACCCCTGTTCCCAAAGTCACATGCTCTTTCTTTTCTTCCCCTAGGGTGAGTGCTTTTGTTAGCATTTGCCTCAGGTGCCTTTCGTTTATTATAGTCATATTATTAAACCTTTTTATTTTGGAAGCAAGAGATGTAGCCCATCTCTCTTTTAAGCCACGGCCTCTCTCGCTACAAAAATCCACCTTTGAGGTTATTACAATTACTCAGCTGGAAGTCAGATCTTCCCAGGCAAACCAGCAGAGTTTATAATTGTAATAGAAGACAGAGCTTCCCTTTCGGCCCCAATATAAACAGTTTTAATATACTCAATTCACTACCCTTGAGAATGCTTCCATTGGTCATAGAATCATGGAATAGTTTGGGTTGGAAGTGATCTTTAAAGGTCCCTTAGCACAAAACCCCTGCAATGAGCATCACTGCATCTTCAACTAGATCAGGTTGCTTAGAGCCCTGTCCAGCCTGACCTTGCGTGCTTCATGGCACAGGGCCTCCACCATCTCTCTGGACAACCTGTTCCAGTTTTTAACCACCCTCATTAGAAAAAACTTCTTCCTTATATCCAGTCAAAACCTGCCTTCTTTCAGTTTAAAGCTATTGTCCTTTGTCCTATTCCTAATGCTCTTGTAAGGAGACCCTCTCCAGATCACTTCTGGACCCTCTTTAGGTACAGGAAGATGCTATTAGGTCTCCTTGAAGGCTTTTCTTCTCCAGGATGAACAACCCCACAACTCTCTTGGCCTTTCCTCATAGGAAAGGTGCTCATCATTCTAATCATCTTTCTGCACAAGAAATGCAACTATTGGCAAGACTTTGGCCAGTGGAAAAGCAATCCTGATTATTTCAGAAAGAATAGATGACAATCAATTGGTGTCTGTTTTATTCTAGATATGAAGGATCCCCCTAAAAATATATTTCTATTTGCCTTTTTTTTTTTTTTTTGTAAAAGCCTGGCATTATTGATGCATAACTTTTGTTATTTTTTCTTAGTTGTCTAGGAATGAACTCTGAACTCACACTTTCCATTCACTTTTCAGCCTCTGTTGTAAACTTTCAATGAATAATTTACAACTATATTTCATGAATGTATATAAGAAAATCTCTCAAGTTGATGGATGTTTTGGAATTTATACCACAGTCAATAGAAAGGGGTCACTGCTGCATGATTTTTTTTAATTTGATATTTTACTGTCAAAAACTGTGTTGTACTTTCAAGAATTAACTACAACTACCTACATCTGACATTCACTTTTTTTTTTTTTTTGCCTATTCCCAACACTGACAGTGTTCATTATCAATAATCTTTTTTTACACAGAACACAAAATCTGGAACAATGTTTTTACACTTCTTACCTGCCTATCTTTGAATATTGCCCTTTTAAAGATTCTCTCTTCTTGTAATTTCACTCCCAATATAAATTCAAATTTATATTGATTAGAGGAACAATTTCATTAATATACTGCACAACACATTGTGAAACATAGTGTTAATGGAAGATGTATAAAACAATTTTTTTTAAAATTGTATGACCAAGTACAAGTTCAGTTTTCTGCTTTCCTGCTTATATTAATGAGAGTTCCTGTTTAGATGGTTAACCTTTTTAGCAGAAAAAGAAAATATTTGGAGATAGAAATAAAAAATTCCACTACTCACAAAATATAAACTAATCTTTAAAATTAAAAAAAATTGAAATTTTAGTTTGATCTGTTTCTTCTTCTAGGAAAGCTAAATGCCTTCATAGGTTGGACCAATGATCTCAAAGCTCTATTCCAACCTAGTTGATTCTGTGATTCTGTAATTTCTATTTTACACAATTTATATTGTCTTGTATTTTAATTTTTAATTTTTATTAATTTAATTTCTGGTCTTCTGGGTTTTTTTGGTTGTTGTTTTGATATGCTAATTCTGAGATTTTTTTTTATTAAATAGCTTTTTTGTCAAATATAAAACCACAACATTATTCTAGATTCTCAAACAGACTTAAATCAACTCATATATTGCTCCAGACTTAAAACTGTGTAGTTAAATCAAATGTAGTTTGATGTTGCTTTTTTCTATAGTAAGCCCTATGAAATTGCCCCAAAAAACTATCTGGAAGTCTTGTAGGTCTGTGAAAAGGGGATAATTTTTGTCCAAAATAGCACGAATTGTATAATTCCTCTTGGTTTCTGCTGCACTTGTTTCCATCTTCTTTGACTGTTAAACTCAGCTGGATCAATACTCATAAAGAAAAGCTTATCCAGCTGTTTTGACTCCTGAATACACTGACGAGGTGACCTTGAAAACATAAAATCCTTAAATTAAGACACTGTTTCCCTAAACTGTTTTATACATATATAATAAAAGAGTAAATTAAAAACAAGGGTTGCCAGAAATCTGTGAAAGCCATAGTAGGACAGAAGTGCCAGTCCTGCCTCACATCTCCACATAGGATGGCACCCTAAGGTGATCCATCAAGCCTTTCTTTCCTCACGTGTTGCTCACAAAGTGACTGAGAAGGAATGCTACTCGCTAAGAAAAAAAAGTAAGTGCTGCTTTTCTCTTGGTTTTCACAAGCCTATCACTGGTGTTACTTGCCCATTTCATCTATTTTTCAAGGATCCTCTCTTTATCTTGAGGCAAAGAGAGCTGCCTACTTCTGCCAGGAATAGGGACACCAATACCGAAAATGTATATGCTCCTAAGTCCCCTGGCAAGAGTCAAATGTTTGTAAAAAAGAACAGTCTAGCATTTCCATGTGGGCCTGGTCAGTTTTTCTTCTTCAAGAAACCTGGGAATGTTCACTCCTGGTCCAGGCTGCAAAGTGCAGAGATCCCTTGCCCTCACAGCTGCTGCCTGCAGCTCAGCAAGGAGCTCGTGCGAGGAGCGCTGAAAGCCAAAGTGGCAGTCGCAGGTACCTGTGCCGAAGGTGTCAGCTGGGTTCTGTTGGCACAAAAGACACAGCTAAAAACTCTCTGATGCAGTAGAAACTGTGGATAAGAAGTGTTCTGGTCGAGAGATATGAAAAAGGAGCATCACATTTTGCACATCAGAGAATCTTCCTGTGCTATTACTTCAATTACTTTGTCACATCCTTACTTCTGCAGAGTTTAGAATATCCAATGATTTTCACTGTATCACACAAGTGGATTTGTATTTAATGTACCCAAATAGCATGATATGACCTTTTTAATGTGAAACTTTTCTTTGAGTAGATTTTAGACACCCAACTTCTTACTGCCTAATAAGCTGGTAGAACTTTATTATCTGTTATAACATTGATTAAATTTTGAATATCTTTCAGCTATAAAAACATATGGTGCAAGTAAAACATGCACAGATTGAAACATTTCTGAGGCAAAATTGGTTAACTCTTTTTTTTTTTTGAGCATCAGCAACATTTAAATTTGGATTTAAATTATTAAATCTGATATCACTTTTCAGAATAAAATATTATTTTAGCTTCTTTTTAATAAGATCATTACACTTTTTTCAACCTCAGTTTTCTTTAATATAGAAACTAAATTATTTTACATATTTAATTAATTTATTTTTAAAGCTGTTGGACAGGGGAATTCTCCTATCAAGATCAGATCTAAAAAGGCGTTCTGGATGGATTCATGTGTCTTAGATGTTCTCAAATGTCTTAGGGACATGAGGCATGTTCCTTCAGAAACTTATTCTGACCTCTGACCAAGGGTAAAGGCCTGTGACAAAAAAGCTGTTCCATGAATATCAAGGAAACTATAAATTATCTGCACAAAAGATTCTTAGAGGCAAAATAGTGAGATCTCTTTAGTAATGTGATTTAATATGATGATTTAATATTGATCAGATAATGAAAGAGGAACTTATATATACCTCTGTGTCTGTGTTTGTGTCCATATGCACTTCTACTTGTCCTGAAGTTTTGTCACACAACAAAAAATGCAAATAAATATCTCAGTGATATATTGAGAGAACAATTTTTTTTGTCTCTGAAAAAATATTTTTTTCCTCACAGCCATGTGCTGTTCCTTATCAAAGCCAGAGTGCTTTTCAAACAATATTAAATAGCAGCAATTCCAATGCCTGCTAGTGCAAGGTTAGAGAAGATTAGCTCAGTGATCAGTCCTTTAATCTTTACCTTGACTTCAAATTTTGCAGCTCAAAGACTTTTTCTTTTCCCTTTAGTATTGGAACTAAATGAGAATTTACTGTGTGGAAGATGTAATCACTTTAGCCTGTTTCAATGAAGTATTTAGATGATGATTTAGAAAACTTATTTAATCAATGTCTGACTGATGTGTGAAAATATTTATTCAAGTGAATGCATCTTGTTTAAAAGGTGAATCTTTACAGGCTTGTAAGAATAGTACATTTAAAAGTTCATTTGAAATACCTATTCCTTGATTAAAACTGAAGCTAAAGAATCACTTCCCCATTTTTTTTCCTACTTTTTACAGCAGCAATTAGGTTTTCACTAAAAGACTCAAAGAAACAAAATACTTCTTAACTGTTAAAATATAACACTTTATATAGATACAGCAGATGTTCAAAGTTTAAATATTCTTTGTTTTCTAAAATAAATTTCTTTATAGGGATACAAATCCTGTCTGGTCTAAATCTCAGTATTCAGAGACTTCAGTGTTCCTGTATTCACTAATTCCCTCAACAAACATTTATGCCATAATTTTCCATTACTAAAGAAACATTTTATTTATCTATTGCTATTGCTATTATTATTATTATTATTATTATTATTATTATTATTATTATTACTGATGTAATAAAGAGTTTGCCATACTTTTGATCTCTTGAGTGCTAAGTCTTTCATAACTGGTATGGTATAACAGAAGAAGTAATATCTATGTTTTACAAACACAAGTTAAACAGCAGAATATGAGTACCAGATTAAAACAGTTACAGTCTCATAAAAGGCAATTTCAACAGTGCAAAGTGGTCTCCATATAAACATTATTACCACTCTAAGGCAGTATTACTGCACAATTTCAATAAGAAAATATAGCAAATATGTAATAACTAATTTGGAAAAAAATATAGGCCAGCAGATTATCAAATATATTTGGTTTTGTGGGACAAAATAATCACACTGAGTGGTTATGACAATGTTCTGCACCAATAGAGAAAATTGGAACATGTGTGTTGAGTAAGCAGTTGGCATCTTCAACCCCCTTATGCTCTGAACTTGCAAACTCTTACCCATTGAGCAGAAGGTCCATTTGGGTCTGTGTCACATCCTGATGGTGACATTCTCTGTCATCCTGGTGCTCATGCCTCTCTTTGGTATCCCTTGGGCTTGCTTGGGCATACATGCAGTTGGAGACATGGGCCATTTATAGACTTGGTTTTTCCTTTTATTTTGTAGGTTTTTTGGACAGAAATCCAGGAGATTTTCTTCTTTTTGTCTACCAGTTGTTCAGCATCTGGTAGCAGAGATAGTAGAGTGCTTCAGGCCCCAGTCTAGAGCAAATCACAGTTACTCTGACAAGCAAAAAGTGATATGGATCTCTGTGCAGCAGTGTTTACCAGGGATTGTTGGATTTGGAGCAGGGTGAATAAGAATAGCAGTGATGGCATTTGCTTTTCCTCTCCAGAATTGATAAACTTTCATTCTTTCATTCATTTTAGCTAACTGTTGAATAACTTCTGCTCATATCAGCCTAAGCAGGTCTGACGCATTCTTAATCTGTAACTGATGACACCTAAAAATGATTAGATTTACGTAAAATTAACTAATTAATCATTCAGTTCTTGAAATGATTTTATAATGGAAAATTACTTCAAGTAAGAGCTGCAGCTAGTCCATGGGAAAAAAAACCAACAAACCAAAACCAAACCAAACCAAACCAGCCAAACAACCAAACAATCCCCTCCCCCTGCCAAAAAAAACCCCTAAAGCCCCACCAACCAAGCAAACCCTCAAGGATAAGCCCAACAGGAATTTCTAAGCATTCCACAAAAAGTACCATTTAAAAAAAAAGCTTTTTGTTATCGGTAAGCGTTGTAATTTATTTTCAGGAGTGTTTGCGATTCCCTGTGAAATTCCAGAGCATGCAAATTTATCCATCAGTTTACTGCTTTAATCTGCTGATAATGTCTGTTCAAGCATGAAGGAAAACCTACATCAAGTGCTAAATCAAGTACCAGACACACAAGCTGAAGAATTTATTATAGGTTCTTGCTGACAGGAAGTAATTTGCTCACCTGCTATCCAGTAACCATTTCAGTGTAGTCCTGCTCCTTTATTCCTCCAGAAATCTCTCTGGTGTCATGTGAACCGCTGTGACATTCTGGCACAATGCAGGGAAACCAACCCTACATTTCTGAAGACAGTTGACTCACTTGAAGTTTTATATTCTCCACAAATCTCAATAAAGTGTTTTCAACAGTTGTCAACTACCACGTGGTGTTTTCTTCACAAGTGTTTGCTTTGGCCACTAATAAAACATATAAAATATTTATCACTCCTTAACTTGTGAAAACAACAGAAAACCTTTAGAAGTAAATCTATAAGGCATTTTCTCATCCTGTAGTCCTGTTTCTAAAAGTTTTGATTTTCCTTTTATATATATATATGTTTTTATGAAATAAAAACTCTTACACTTTGTCTGTCTACAATTGAGAGGAAGGAGTGTTGAAAAGCTTTTCAGGTGAATACGTTGGGAAATTTAATTTCACATAAAGCTTGTTGCAACCTAGTATCATTGGACGAAACAGACTTTGGTGAATAGTCTTGAAAAAGCATCACTGATATCTAAGATAAAGATTTTAAATCCATCCTTTATTCAGTTTTTGTTACTGTTTATACTGTAGTGTTCCCTCAGAATTGCATAGGATAAAACACTAAATTGAAAAAAATGACTACCATGTAAGTGAAATAATCCCTGTGCTGCCAGTCAGCTCAGATTTACCTTTATCTAAGGTGACAGAGGTCAAACTCTAGGCTAGCTGAACACCACTTTTAATTAAATGAATATTAAAGAGCTTCCACAAGACTTTATAATTTGACTGTCTATTGTGTGATGAAGCATTCATTTACACTCAGTCTTATTTCAAAGATTATATCAGTAGAAAGTGGGAAAATTTAGTCTTTTTGCTCAGCAGTCACTTAAAAAAAACGGCTCCCCCAAAAGAAACCAAAACACAGAATGAGCTCAGAATTTTTGAATAATACGTAGGAGGTTCCTTACAACCCTGACAAGAAAAGCACTGCAGACACTGGTGTTACATCAGTCCTTCCTAACTGTCTTGAAAAATATGTGCCATGTTACAAAGAAAACAGCTCACCAGCTGTTTATGTAAAAATTATTTGAAGAAAAACAAGCATGGCCATATGGCACTCCAGCAATACAGTGGGAGCATTGAGAATATTTTCTGTAGATTGTAGTAGATAATAGTCATGCTAAGTAGGGTGTCAAATATTGATGACACATTGTATTAATAGTTAATCTTTCCTTTTATCCTCTAAGTGCCTACATTTCTTAGCAGCTTGTATGTTGGAAGCAAATTAATAACTTATTATGATGAAGAATTCAATTTTATGGAATGACAAAATATTTAATGTACTGAAGAAGTCCCAAATATTTTCGAGTTAAAGGATATTCCAAAAATATGCCCACATTTGAATGGCATCATGCCATTTCATAGTAAAAAAACCACTACCCTTAGACTTGCCACGTATTTTTCATTTCTGGTTTGTTTATTTTGGGGTGTTTTTAGAACATATATGGTTCTGCATTCATATTTTGACCTTAAAAACTTATGTCGAGGGAAAAAAAAAAATCTTTCATTTCCTCCTGAAGAAAGAGCCACAATCTGAAAATCTAAGTTATCAACAGGGAAGTTCTGCAAAGATTTGTCAAACCTAAATGCGTGTATCAAAGATATTAACAAGCTTAAATCCTAGGCAGGCCCAGACCTACCAGATAAAGGATTAAAACAGAGAAGGAAAAGAGAAGCTTGGCAAGAGCGAGAGCTAAGATGCCAAGCTGGAGAGGGAAGCACCATGGGGAGGGTGGTGGGGGGCAGGGAAACAAGACAAGCAAATTATTAGGGAATACTTTTTAACAGCTTGTGTGTGTATATTCTTCAGTACATGTGAACACTTGCTTTGCTTCATTTCAGTATTGTGTACCTTTAAATATTGATTCCGACAGTATTCTCTCTCCCACTCTCCACTGAGAAGAGACACTGGCTCAGATACACCTGACACAGACCTATAGGTCATGGGGTGAGAAATCTGGTGAGGCGCCTTTATTCCGTTATCATAAACTCCCTCAGGTTCCCACCCTGGCTCTTAAGCTATTTCGTCTGCTTTTGCAAAATCAAGAGTATAACAGTGTGAGGGGGCTTTTCCCTCCAGCTGGTCAGAGACACAGTATATTCACCTTCCATGCATTGCACAATGCTTTGAGGTTTTGGTTTTTGGTTTTTTTTTTCCTATCAGGAAGCATGTTTACAATTGGAATAGAACAGTCATACACAGATAGAAACAATAAATTTCCCACAATGGTATATAATCCTATAATATCAGTTAGTCTTGAAGGAGTTTGATGGAATGGTCAAACCTTAGAAAACGGCCTGAAGTTAAATAAACTCAAGCAGGAACTGGATTCCTGAATCAACAATCTTCCTCTGAGATACAGAATAACTGAAGATAGACTAATTGGCTTGCAGACTAGGACATTCTGCTTTCTCCACTGAGTAAATCCTATCATGGTTACTATATCCATCTGTCAAATGGTTGTATTTTTGCCTGTTGAAAAAAGGAAAGTTTTGAGTTGTAGTCAGAGAATAGCTTCTGTGTTCCTTCAGCAAAGGATTCCAGAGGTAAAAGCTCTCTCATTTCACTGAGAATGTCAAAAACTTTACTTGCCGTGGCATCAATCCAAACACTGAACTAATTGTTCTGGTCTGTGAATAATACAGAAGACATGTTTGAAAAAATCCCACAAGTAATATTGTACCATGGACCATTCTGAATTGATGTGTATTTTATAGTTGCTTGCTATTACAGAGAACTAACTTTAATGTTCAAATGCTCTTCTGGCCTATGTTTTCTTCCCTAAGGCTGCATTAAACTGCATATGTGATGTGGTTGGGAGCATGGGCCTTATATCTGACTTTCGGTCACGTCACCCACATCTAAATGAAAACTGCTTATTTTTAAGATTACTAATGACATTTCCTTTTTAAATTGCATAATTTTTCAAAACCAATGCACATTAATTTTTGTAGGTTGTAGTCCAGCAAAAGTACCCTGTAGCACCCATCAAACTGGTTTATCTCAAGCTTCTATCAATGCATTTACAAGTAGAACCAAGTTCAATCACCTGTACCTTGACATAAGTACTAAGGAGTACTAGCTTGGCAATGTCTTCCAGCCATTTCTTCCCTACTCCCTCATAACCTTACTGGCAATAAATTTGACTCAAATATTTTTTTAGATAACTACTGACATCCTGAAATCTTTGGGCACCTGTACTAAAACATCACTAGAAACAAACATGGCCATTTGCATACTGGTGGCAGTGAGTCCTTGGCATGCTCTGACCTGTCCTTGAGCTTTCATATCAATCCATATAGACCTCTCTAGAATAGCTTCAACTGTTGGCAGCCTCTACTCCCGTCAGGAGAAGCAAAGCACCTCACGCTCATCATGCATCCAGCTGTGTATGTCGGTTTTATTTCATGGGCAACGGTACAAGTACATGAGTATCAAATGCATCTTCATTTTAGATCAAGTGAAGAGGCATAATGCTGAGTTTAAGAATTAGTTCCTTAACTCCCTGATCTACTTTCACTGCATTTATTTGTTTATTTTCAGAAGTGTTGAGGCTGGATGGCTTCTTTTGAGATCATCTCTTCCAGTCTTCTGCTCAAGCAGGGTCAGCCAGTGCTCACTGACAAGGACAGCCTTGGCACAGTAGTTTTCATTAAACAAATACAGATTAAAGTATTTCACTTTGCAGCACTAATCCAGAGTCTTGGAAAAGGTGACTGAGAATTTATATCCCTCATAAATACCTGACTGCCTTTATATTTTGCCTGTTTTTATGAATAATTCTAAAGAATTATTTGCTTCATCCAGACTGCAACTATTTATTGATTTCTCTCCATTATGCTTCTAAACTATTTTAAAAATTAGTCTTATTTAAATAGAAGTTTGCATTCGGAACATTCTGTTTAGCATTTCCTCAGATTTTTGAAAGTGTACTCATTTCTACTGTTACTGTAAGAGTGCCTGAAATTCATTTTTGTTAAAACCTGATTCATGCCAGAGAAGAAAACGGTAGAGGATTCCATCTTTTTGATCATATTATCCTTCCCTCACATTCTGTTGTTATCCTCAGGGCTCTTAATGATGTTAAAAGGAAAGAACTGGAGGCTTTGTTATGCTCAAGAAACATCATTTCAGTTCCCAGTGCTGCTGATTTTGTCAAGCTTTTGTCAGCTCTAATTAGAAGTGAACTCCCAGATTTCAGTAAACCAGGTAAGGGTGTCACCCTTTATAGAGGTTGCCCTCTTGGGAGGGAGGTATTGTTTGGCTGAGCTGTCAGAGAGTGCCAAACCATTATGTGGCATTAGCAAGAATCTTCTGGCCTGCAGCATGAGTAGAGTCTCTTGAGGTCATTACTAATATGTGTGTGTGGGATTCAAATGTAGGGCAAGAAGTAAAGCAAACCTAAAGGTTTTACCTTAGAAATATAAATTTCTGGGAACAGTGAAGATCTGTAACGTGTTTTGTGCCTCTTTCAACTACCAATTTATAACATGATCCTTTCATTAGTTAAATAAATCTTCAAACAAGCAGGTACTTTTATATTGCCTTAGTATTTCTTCAGTCCATTCCCTCCAAACATTTTACATTAAAAATGACAGAACTTGTTCTCTAAACCTGTTAAGATTCATTTGGCAGAAAATAGGCATTTAAAAGTCATAATAAATATAGAGAAATATGTGAAAGCTGAAAGATGCCAGATTAACTAATTAAATTCTCTGTAATGTGTTTGATTGATAGAAAAAAAATTCTTTGTTTTTTTTCTACTTTATTTGTAAGTTGATGAACTATTCATTTCAGCCTATCTTCCTGCTGTTTCTCAGATTTTGAACAGAGAGAGATATGTTTGTATATAATAAAACTTTTGACCAAAGAAAAGGCTGAGGAAAAAAAACTGCTCCTGATAAAAAGGTTTCCCTCAAAACTACCTTATTGTGTCTACTTGCATCTGCTTTTGTTAGCACAAGAGAGAACAAACTGGAGGAAAAAGAGTGCCAGACTACTTGATGGGACCACTCTATATTGCAGTGAATTAAAGGGAATTGCAGTGATAGGAGATGCCATCTATTTCAGGCAGCATCACGGGATCAAAAGAACCAGCACACCTTAAAAAGTGGACTGCTACATTATGAGCTTTTTGGAGTTATAATATTCCAGATTAAAGGGAGCAAAGTGATGATATGTCACAGTTGTCTGCCTGATAAATACTCTTGTGCAGGGAAATTCATGTGCCTACACTTGACTACTCCTCTTCCCAAACAGACAGGAACCCAAATGTCAGCAAAATCATACTAAAAATATGAAAGCAAATCGCAGAGGATGACTCTCCTGGAAAGATTTTCTCCCCTACACCTCCAACAATTGGATTTCTAACTATATCAGACTGCAAAAAGAATAAACTGTTGAGATATCAAGGTTTCTCAGTTTGATATCTGTGTGGAAAATGAGAAAAAGCAAATGCAGTTCACAGCATTCCAGTGTTCATATACTCACTGTGTCATGTACTATAACACCTACCTCATTAAACGGGTCTGCTATGTCCATCCCTACCATTCTTACTGTGAAAAGGCAGCTCAGATTTATTTAAGGGGAAAAAATAATAGAGAGCAAAGAACATCAAGGAGAACAAACTGCAGACATGAAAAGAAACATTTTGAACTTCTGTAATTTAGTACATTTTAAATCAACATTATCCATTCACTGTAGACTTTGGTGACTAATGGTGAACAATTGCCATTTAGTTAAAAGGATCACCATTACTCTTTCTATTGAGCTGCTTGGTAATAGCTTTTCTTTCATAGCCATATTTCCACAGTTATGTTGTCCCAAGCCATTGAAGCCAGAGGAAACAATATATGAAACAGCAGCACTGTAGAATAAATTCATGTTTAACACTACTCCTGCCGGCTATTCTGCCTAAAAATACTGTACAAAAAGGCTGATAATTTTTTTAAAGAAGCTGCTCTGCCTTGTGGAACACTATCTGTTCTGATTATTTCCCAGCCTCTTCAAGAGACCAAGAAAAGACAAACTCTTGGTAACACAGCTGTTACTCATACGAAAGCACTAAAGACTATCAACAGTGCCTGAGAGTCACTGACATCAAAGTTTCTCGGTAGATCAAATTAAATTCTAACTTATGTTTGATGTTTATTTTGAGGAAAATCAGAACCAGCGAAAAGTTACTGGGTCAACCTAGACAGACAAAAGTCAAGGAAATTGGAATATTTCCAACAGGCAGATTGTGTTTTGTAGTGTTTTGTTAGCAGTCTTACTCAGAAATAGAAACCTTTCCCAGATGTCAAGACTGTTAGGCAGTAACTTGGTCAGAATATTCAGGTCAAGTAATTTGTTTCCTTTCTGAGATGCACTCCAGCTAACAGACTTCCGCAGCACGTTATGAGCAGCACCTCCATCTAATGATGCCTTTACGTTAATGGTCCTGTTACTTACCCAGTGCCCCTTACCAAAAAAAAAGGGACTAAGGCCCAGAGATAACAGGCCACCTAGGGCGATATTGACCAATAAAGTGTCTCCCTTGAAAAGAGCATTCATAAGGAATTCTAATACCAGCAACAGGTAAAGGCAATTCAGCCCTTAGATTAATAATTACATCAGGAACTATAAATACAGTGCATTACAGCATTGAAAGTGGGGAATGAAATTTCAAATGTGATAGTAGAAGAACAGTAGCAATATGTTTAAAATAGTGATATTCAAAACAAACAAAAAAATGGTGCACAAGAATGTATTAAGCCATCACAGAAAAGAATCTTGTACTTCCCATAACCATCTATATTCTTGCAAGGAGTTATATTCAGGGACTCATCTTTAGGAAATTAATATTTTTACTCTTACTGAATAAATTTATTTGTGTATATTTTCTTAAACCTTGGATTTCAAGTACTATAGGAAATACATTAAAAAATGCAGCACATACTTTAAAACAAATGTGTTATATGACAGATGTTTCCTCTTCATTGTATGAAATGAAATTAACACAGTACTTGTCTGAAAAGAAAATTTAAGCCCAGTCTCCTGAACAGAACATCTGTGTTGGTTTGGCACTTTGCTACATGAAATGAAAAATAATTTCACACTCCTCATACAAGCAGGTTTCACCAATATGCAAAGTATGATGAAGTTGTCAGCGGCAACTTTGGCTTTCTTAAAAGTATACATGTTAAAAATCCCATCTCATACTATACTTTTCCTGTGTTCTGAAAAGATGAGTCAGGATGTGGATCCAGCAGAGGAAAGCAGAACCAAACACAGCAGAGGTACTTATGTATTTTGTTGTGATCTACTCCAGTGTGTTAGATTAGATTAATTTTGTTAATTCCACCCCTCAAATTACAATTGCTTGGAATAAAAAATAATCCTCCAGCAAGCTCTAAGGAAAGTGAAAATGTGCATTACACACAATAATGAATTAAAAAGTATTTTTACTTTTAATATCCACTCCATATTGCACTGATAGAGAATTTAAACATTTCAGTTATATCTATAACATTAATTAGGAGTGGAAGCAGGGATGTCATTAGCTATCATTTGAAACCAGAACCATGTGAGGCATTATAGATGATAACAACAACAATAATTGTTTCTTTGCAGATTCACTGCTTCTTAATTAGGTGTGTTGTAATCAGGAATAGAAAGTTTTGCAAGTCGGCAGAGCTCCACTGACTTCCACCTTTAGTGGGCCTTTTCTCCCCTTCAAATGAATAAAAAAATACAGGGAGTGGCATGTGCAGTAGAAAATAAAGGTGATACAGTGGGATGGTAAAGGGGAGCTCTAAAAAGAGATTTAAAACTGTATTTAGCATTTTAGTTATTTAAGATGAAGGCAAACCTTAAGAAATGTTACAATTTATGCTCTTCAGAGTATACACCAGCATCATATTCTGGATGATCACCTTATGGATGTCAGTAGAAATTAAAAAACACGAGACTTCAAAGCAAAATGAAATGTCCACCTCCCCACAATATCATTTTGGCCCAGTATAGGAGTGAGCAGAAAGGTTTACGGCACATAAACACCCTGCATAACAACCTGGTCTGGGCTTTTATTATACACACTAAAGGGAGACCATTTTACGTTGCTCAGCACCATACTAAAAACTGGATAGTGAAAAGCACACAGCAGTTCTTTTAAATTATGAAATCCATAAGGAAATACATTAAATTCTTTAAGAAATAAAATAAATAACTGTGAAAGGTTTGAATAGGTAACAAATTGCTGAAAATCATATTTGAATTTGCTGCTGTACATGTTATGGTTGAGAAGGAGCTGGTTTTCTTCAATAGTAGCTGATGGGGTGCTATGGTTTGGGTTTGTGGTGCATTGATAACACAGGGATGTTTTAGTTATTGCTGAATAGTGCTTGTACAGAGTCAAGGCCCTTTCTGATCCTCACCCCACCCACCAGCGAGCAGGCTGGGGGTGCACAAGAATTTGGGAGGGGACACAGCTGAGGCAGCTGACCCCTGCAGACCAAAGTGACATCTCATACCCATGCTCAACAATAAAAGCTGGTGAAAGAAGGATAAAAGGTGAGGTTCAGAGTTACAATGTTCTGTCTTGCCAAGTTACCTGTGAGGAATCTTGGCTTCCCTGGAGATGGCTGAACACCTGCCTGCCCGTGGGAAGTGCAAATGAATCCCTGTTTTGCTTTGCCTGTGCATGCAGCACTTGCTTTAGGTATTAAACTGTCTTTATCTCAAACCACAAATTTTCTCAAATTTGCCCTTCTAATACTCTCCCCGGTCTCAGCATAAGGGAGTTAGCAAGTAGTGGTGTGTGGCTGAGCTGCCCACCAAGGCTAAATCCCAGGCAGGTTCTATCGGCAGCAGAGGAACTAAATGAACTACTGCAAAAATTTAAACTTTAATTAATCCCATTTAACATTAGTGTAAAAGTTCTAATAAACCCTTAAATACTTAAGATTTGCCATTAATTTTGCATTCTATAACGTTTAGGGATTGATTACTTTATACATATTTAGCTAGAGTGAAGTAAGTTTTTACAGTAACTCTAATAGGAAAAGAGATTTTCCAAACAAAATTGTTCACCAAAAGAGACCAACTCTGTCAGTTGATTTTTTTCATCTTTTTAATGGCAAAAAACATTACTGGTACAAAAAAACAAAAAAACAAAAAAAACACATCACTGGTACAGTAAAACAAAGTAAGGATTTTGTAATTCAGGGAGGAGTTTTAAAGCAGGTATTCTGTAGGCACTGGAGAAATTAGCAATGGAAGTGATGTTGTTGAGGAAATTCTCAAGTTGGTCATCACAATTGTTTCCAGCTATTAAGCCACATTATTTTAAAACCCAAATAAAAATGAATACTTAATAAAGAAGTCATCATTATTATGTAAGATGAGATGGAAATTAAAGGAAGAATAGAATTAATAAACTCTTAGTGAAATCAGTCATATGCAAATAACAGATCAGGAGGTATGTTGGGTTCTTTTAATACTAATTGGATTTTGTGATCGTTTTCCTCTATTCTGACTATGATAAACACAGTATTAGAAATTTTTAAAAGCTGTCTTTCCCTTTCAAAACCTCCACAACTTCTGCAATAATAATTTAACTAGTTTATGTTTGACAGTTAGAAATTTGGCAAATATTTTCATTGAAAAACTATAGTCGGAAAAATAAAAGCACTAACAAATTTGGGCTGTCTTGATTATTTAATCTTCCCAATTACTGCTTCTCTTTGACATTCAATTTTTTTTCCACCACTGTCTCAATTTAATAAAAGCCCCTTTTTTTCTCATTGAAAAAGCAACAACCTGTAGTGGTAAAGCTGATATATAATAGTTAAAATAAGTTTCCTAAGAACAGCTATTAAATAAATATTAATACTGCTTAGTGTGCTGCTAGCTTCTTACAATGATTTAGGGCAAAAAATAATTGCCTAATAAATAAAGTTCTGGCAGTGCATCTGTGGTGTTTTGGGGGTTTGGTTTGGTTTGGTTTGGTTTGGTTTGGTTTGGTTTGGTTTGGTTTGGTTTGGTTTGGTTTGGTTTTTTTTGTTCTTTTTGTTTGATAGGTGGTTTGGTTTGTTATTGTTAAAAAAAAATATATATACGTTTTGAGTAGTTGCAGTTGTGTTTCTTTCTTTGCAAGACATCTTTTTAAATCTTGAACTCACAGAACACTTTTTGATGTTTTGCTTTAAGTCTTCCTGCCTTTACTTCATGACATTTATTTCCTAATTCTTTCCTGCTGGAGCTATGCTTCAGCATAGTTATGTGAACCAAAGCTTGATAACTGACAGAAGAATTGGTGGTGTCACTTAAAGAACTCAGTGAGAACTGAGAATCTCATTGCTAATCCAGCTTTAATTTGGCGACCATTAGCAGATGCCAGATTTCTTCAAAGACTGGACAAAATCTCTGCAGAAGATCTGCAGTGATCTTTTCCAACCATAGTGATATTTTCCAACCATTTAGTGTATCCTTGCTGAATAAAGAAATTTCATTTTCTTTGGCCTATCACTGTATCCAAAGAAGAGTAATGAAGCCGGTGGAGGATCTAAAGAAGTCCGGTGAGGGGTCACTGATAGCGCTGAGGAAAGAAGGTTCGAGGGGCCGTAATTGTTCTCTGCAGCTGCAATGAGGTTATTGTGAGGTGGATGATGGCCTCTTCTCCTAAGCAGCAAGAGATAGGATGAGTGAAAATGCCCCCACGCTGCACCAGGGGAGGTTTAGACTGGATATTAGGAAAAAGTCACCAAAAGAATCAGTAAACACTGGAAGAGGCTGCCCAGGGAAGTGATGGAGTCACCACCCCTGGAGGCATTTAAAAGACCTGTAGATGTGGCACTTAGGCATATGGTTTAGTGCTGGGCTTGGTAGGCTTTTGTTAATGGTTAGATCTAAAAGGTGTTTTCCAACCTAAATTATTCTGGGATTTTATAATCTCCTAGAATCCTTCATGCTTTGCATAGAAAATTAGTTCCTTCTCTTTTATTATTTAACCTGGTTTGACCCTAATGTAGGAATATAAACTATTTGCTGTTTATCCAAACTTTTTTGTGTCATTTCATGTCCATACTGATAAGTGTATATTCCCAAGGTCATCTGTAAGGCAGAACTGAACATAATTTCTGAAAAGTCCATGATGTATTTAGATATACTGCTTCTTTTTATTAAAAATGCAGTACTTCTAATAAGATTAATGGAACAGCTGAAATGTTAGGAACAAACTATTGAAGCCATTATTATTATAATTTCTGAGAGGATTTATGCCCTTTATGGGACTGACTGTATGTTATTCAAGTCAAATGAATATTTTCAATGATATATACAGGAGAAGAGCACACTTCCCCTATGAATGTGATACTACACTGAGAGAGAAATTTGGAGATGTGTGAAAGTCTTGTTGACCTCTCTGCTTTTGTGCCTTTGGTTTAGATTTTATGAAAATTATTAGGGATTTTTCAGGGAAAATTATTTTCTGAACTTCCTGTACAAGAAGAAGGCATTTGAGATTGATAAAGGAATGAGTATATATAAGAAAGACTTTTGGGCAATTTTCAGTTGCACTCTGGGCAATTAGACACCCACCCTTAATTAAAACTCAGTGGAGCTTAGTAACTAAGTACCACTCATGAGTTTCAAAGTAGCATTTAATTGATAGAGGAATTAATTTTAAAAAAAAGGAGAGGGAGACTACACTTCAGTTGAAAGAAGTAGATTTCTGTGAGTCTGAAATGTTTAGACTGAAAAGGTGTCATTAAAATATTTCTGTAAGGCAGATCAAGAGAAGAACATGGTAGTGCAGAATAAAATAGAAAAGAAATGGAGCAGTTGAAGTTTCTGGTTGATTAGATATCTGTCACTGAGCAGCAAACTGTGCTAGGATTTTTATGTGAGCAGTAAGATAATGGAGTTAGATCTGCTTCTTCTCTCTCACTTCTCCGCACTGCATGTAAAAAAAGGCTGATGACACGGCATTTTGGGTGCTGGGGAGAAGAAGCTGCAGCTCCAAGCAGTGAGAGGCCCTGCATGGGGGAAAGGGCCACAGAGGTGCAGAGAGGCCGATGGCTGAGGCTTAAACAGCACATCCTGGGAAGAGCAGTGGCCACTGTGCTGGGTGCCTGTTGCCTCCTCCCTTTGAGGCTGAGTCCATCTCACCACACCTTATCTTCGGTGTAAGCAGACCTTCAGCCTAAGCACGACTGCAACCACCACATGGAAAGTTACAGGAGGGTGAGTGGACATTCTTTTGCAGGGGGTCCTCCCCATACGTGAAAGACAAAGGGGAAGACTAAATGTATAGAGAACAATAAATTCAGAGCCAACAACTGCTGACAACTACACAAGTATATGTGCACATATAAAAAATCTATTCTTCAAATTCGTTTGCTGCAGTCCCAAGCAAATAAAATCTTAGTAAACAGTAAGGGCTTTGGAAAGGATTGTGGAAACCGTTGATATAGGTCATTCCACTTCCTGGAATATACTTACTGTTGCAAGAAATAACGTTGTGGAAGGTGCTAAGAACCACCGAAAATAGGACTGGAAGGAACTTCAAGGGATCATCTCATCCTACCTTCTGCCCTAAGGCAAGATAAATTCTACCTAAACTGTTCCTGACAGGTTTGTCAAAGATACTCTTAAAATCCTGCAGTAACAGAGACTACACATCATCCCTTGGCACTCTGCTGATTTAAGAGGTGTTTAACCTTCCTTAATATTAGAAGCATTTTGTAATGGTTTGGCATACCTATAAGGAGAATATTATGCTATGTGAAATAGAACAAATATATTAATAAATAGCTTACATATATTTTCCATCCATATTGATCCTTTTTTCCATTTGAATGAATAAAATGCATAAGATTTTACAAGAGGCATAATAAGTGCTAACATTTTTTTAATTTAATAAAATAAAGTTAATTTCTTTTACTGGATATAGTCTGGTCCATCCATTAAAGTCTGTTCAGAGTCTAGATTATCATTAAAAGACATATAAAGGTATTGTGTGGTAATTGATTCAGTTTTGACAGCTAATAAACTTGATATGAAATAAAGAACAGCAGCAAAATTCATTTGTTTAATAGCAGTTCTTAATTTTTGGGATTTTTTTTTTTTTGTTTTTTTAATCAACAATTGAATCATTTCATGTAGAAGCATTTCTTTTGAGCATTCAGAATTTTTTAGAGCAGTGCATGTAGGTGTTCATACAGGCAATTTATTAACCGGTGTTGCTAAGACTACATACATGAGCAAGAGTGGATGAAACCCGTGAAAAAATGTAATTTTTACCCTAGATAATTCAACCCTGCATGTATTTATACTAATGAATGCAGGAAAATTACTTATGCAATGTGAAATCCTTTGGTGTTTATCTTCTGAACACTGAAACACACTTTGAGCTCTACATTTACTGAAGAGGGAGTTCACTTACACAGCTATTCAAATATGTCTTTTGACTCCCTCTTTGTGATACTGGCATTTTACAGCGTGATGTTGGTATCAGTGTTAATGCTCTCAGTTTTAGCTTCCGATGGTACCCATTGTTCATAACCTTAGTGGGGAGAAATAGGATAAATAGGAATTGCAGCCTTGTTTAGTTTGGATTTTTGCTTAGATTTGTTAAAAATATAAAAAAACATATTTAACAAATAAAAATTTCAAACAAACAAAAATTTAGAGAATCATTTGTTCAGGTAATGCTGAGATATTTATAAAAGATCCAAGACAAAACTGAGAAGGTAAGTCTATGGTGCATTTATTTCATAATGATTTTCCTCAGGTTATGTTGATCTAGGTGGAGCTTTTGCATAGGAGTTGAAAGGAGAAATGTAGATTCATAGCATTTATAAAAGGAGTCTCAATAGCTAGGTCAAGCTTCATTTCATGTAATCTGAAATTATCATATTTCTGTCTCAAGATAATCTAAAGGAAATGCAGAAGTCCTGATGTGAACCAGCAATGGTAATAGAATTTCAGAATGCATATAATCAATATAATCAATACATTGATTATGTATAATGCATGCAACCAATATAATCAGAAATATTTACCTGGCTATCCATTATTGCTTAGTTTTTGAAGAGGGTGAACACTTTTAGGCCAGGTTAAAACATAGGGAAACAGTGGGTGTGTTTTAATATTTTTGAGGTAACTCAGGATTTTTATGGTGGAAGACTGAAACTGTGTAACTGAGCTTTTTCTACCCCAGCTTTACATATTTCAGATTAGGTTCTGTCAGAAATCTCTAGAAGTCTATGTGATTATTTGGGAACACAAGATTTAATCTCAATTTCCATGCATTGATGTAAATGCCAGGAACTCTAATGCTACAGTAATGCTACAGTAGCCACTAAATCGTTATTAGGATGTATTTGCTTAAAAGGCAGTAATGAGAAAGTATTTTTAAAAGCAGAACAACATAAAGTCAAGTAATAGAAATTCAATATCATAAAAAGAAACTCAGTGTAATCAAATGCTGATTTATTTGAATAAAGTGAAAGAGTTAATAATCAACTTAGTTGCTCTCAAGGTATCATTAAGGTCACAGTGTTTACAAAAAATGTGGGATATTTTCTTGTTAAATTAGACAGGATGAAAATGTGTAAGTTCTATTCTTTTTCTTGAAACCTTGAACAAAAAAGTGATTGTGCTTAGCAATTCTTTTCATTTTACTAAAAAATTGAAAACAGGAAAAAACCCCTTTTTTCCATAGAAATGTGTGTGACTGATATGTTTTATATAGAAGAACAATTACAAGAATAAGTATAATGTAAGGATTGAAAAGGTTTTGTTCAATTGTGTAGAAGACAAACTCTGATTGTTCATATTCCTTTCCAAAATTTCCATAATATATTTTTTATTTTCATCCTTTTCATTGCATTTATGTACAAAACCAGTTTGCTTTACCTACTATTCCTTGCATTTTTAAGCATACACAGAATAGTGGGGCTCATGGACCCGGTTTCTTAGGGCTCTTGAATCATTATAATTTAGAGAACAAAAGAGCATGTCCTTAAATATAAGTCACGTAGGTTTTTGGAGTATGTAGTCAAATACTGGGTATGAGTATTGAGTTCAGTGTTGTATGGAGACAAGACATGGCAAAATTTAACTCTGTGAGATAAAAATTCCAAAGGGGAATTTAAAACAACAGAAGATAATGAATGGAAAGTGACAATGCAAATTAAAATTTCTTAATGACACATAAGGTAATTTAACTTCTTGGACTTGGAACACCAGCTAATTAAAGATGTGTAAAGAAAAAATTAAGTTGGAACAGAATTGCATACCCTTAAACAAAAACAAGATAGGAAGGAAACAAGAGCAAAGAAAAATAATTAGAGGGTTCTGATCCAATCTGATATATTTTAAATAAGAAGAAATGTTTTCTAAATGAAACTAAGAGATTCCCAAACACACTGATGGCAGGGGAAAAAAAAAAAAAAAGGAGAAAAAAACCCTTGCAGAACAGCAAAAAAAAGAGTGAAGGTCTCTTGAAACAGTGAGGGAGAATCGGAATAGACATAACTGTCCAGGGACACTCAAATAATAAAGAAATCAGTGGATTATATCAGAAGCAAGAAACATGCAAATAGGAAATAGGAGGAAAATATGGATTTTGGAGAATGTAAAATAAGGAATAGATATTCACAGGCACTAAATAACTTTCCTTGATTCATATTTATATTTATGAGGGTGTTGAAAATGCACACACCAACATATTTATGATTCTATTTAGGTAACACTGAAATCAGTAGACTACAGTTAAATGGCAGTATATTCAGTCAAATACATTCGTTTGCATTTAGTGATTTGGGTTCTAACAGTAGTTCTTCTTATATCGTTCATTAAATTCAAGAAACATACTCAAATTTTAGGAATGCTTTGCACCCTCACATTTGATTTCAGTTCTGACTTCAACTACAGTTATGATTGCCGTTGGCTGACACTGAAAAATTTTATGAATGAAAAGGTTTGGGCAAAATTAAAATCCCTTTCTAGTGTATTAATTTTTCAAGAAGAACAAGTTCTTGTTCGGTGCTTTGGTCAAACGAATGAAATTGGTTTCTAAGCTCTGGTGCCATGGCCAATCTTATAATTTATGTTATGCACCCCATACACTGAGTATATGTGTGTTCATACAGTCTGGGATGGGCTCTCTTGCTACTTCCAGTCTTGTGAATGGAAAGGTAGGGAATGGAATTGTCACTGGAATACTGCCAAGGAATATGTCTCAGACCTGAACGTGTAATACTTAACACAGAGCTGTGGACAAGCAGCAAACAAGTGAGTTAGAGGCTTTTGGAAGGGCCTCCAGAGGCTTTCACTTAGTCTGGAAACTTGGTATGAGTGACAGTGAGAATACTTCTGTCTTTATCAAGCAGAGCCCTGCCTAAGCCACAAACATCAGTCACTAAATCTTACCTTAGAAGAAGACTTACATAGGATTGCTAGGATTGTGTTGAATATGCAATTAGCAATCTAGAAAAAAAGTTGGCAAAATGGCATACCACAAAAATATACATTAGTCATTGAAAGCTGTGAAGACTCCTAGAGGACTTAATGGTAATCAGATATGAATGGGATAGTAGTCAAAATTCTCTAGATGCAAAAACAGCATACATAACAAGAGATGACGTCAAAAATTGCACACATTGATCATGTTAAATTAGCTGAATCAAGTAGGGGAGATATTCAAGTCCATACTGTCATCAGTGTAAACCAGTGACCATCCGTGGTTAGGAAAGAATCTATGTTAGAGTATATAAGAAAAAAATGAAGTTAATAACCACAGCTTTGTAATGATGGATTCAACGATAAGAATGCATTTATATTGCAATGGATGAGATCAAAATTTGGTGATAAATGTTAGAAATATAGAAAATACCAGAGTACTCTAAAACTGATTTACACAATTCAAAATACGAGTACATATTTGTAAAATGGATTATAAAATGTCTCTTTTTTCATTCTGAAGTTCTGAAACCCAAGGAAAAAGAAAAAGAAAATTAAAAGTTGTGAAAATAAATACAGTTTTACATTATTTTCAACTCGATGTGATATTGAAGCCAGTAGCATACAAGTAGTTCAGACAGGACACGAACATGGTTGATAAATATTTAGGTGGAGAAAATAACTAAAAGTCATTAAATTATGGTCAGAAGAATACATTTTATCCAGTTTAGATCAAGCTTCATCTGTAAGTTTTCCCAGTTATGTTCTCCCTCTATTGGAAGCATCTTGTGCTGACTGCTTTAAGGATGGAATAAGAGAAAGTCTGTGCAGCACGATCTGATTTGGAAAGATAATCCCTAAAGGAAATTATGAGGAAATATTATATGTCTTTAGATAACATCTTGAAATCTCATCTAGTTTTAGTATTTCCTTTTCTGATTTCAAAAGAGATATCTAGCCTCCTCTAGCTTTTACAGTAACATATAAATCAGAGTTGTCAATGCTGAATTGCCTAACCATCTTTCCCTGCCTACTTTTAGGCACCATTTGCTCATGGTTTACTCACTGCAACATCATGCTGCTCTCCAAATTTAAAAAGCCAAGAATTCTACTAAAATAACTACTAAAATAACACTAAAAAGCACTACTGTGTCTCTCTTCTACTTCAATGAGTGACAGAGATATGTTTTATAAATAATAGGAAACATCCTATGCAGGCATTTTTGCAGGATCTTTGAAGCAGATGTTATCTCCTCTAGAAAAAAAAGAAAATGAGCAACTTGTATATGACAATAATTGTTTGTTTGTCTGTCTGTTTGTTTGGAGACTGTAGAAGATATGTTTGCCTTTAAACATTAAATCGGAGGAGATTAAAATCTGGATTTGGAAATCTGGAGAAAGGTGAAAGGCTGTTTTGAGTGAAACCCCTTAAATGAAACACTTGAATTTAAGAGAAAAAGTATCAGCATAAATCCACTTTATTACATACAACTGACCTGCAGTGTTTCCCATTAAATGAGATGAAACAAAATTTACTTAAGTGAGGAGTATCTATCAAGCCATTCACTATCCCACAGCTATGAAGGGGCTTGCAATTTGCTCATGTTTCTGTGCGGTTTGCATTTATGTGACATATGAACAACCACCCCCCCAGTGCCATACTGAGTTGCATTTGATTACAGAAAAGGTAATTTTTAAAAGCATTCTTAGAACAGATTCTGTGTCAGTTGTGTGATTTACATATTGCTGTATCTCTCACAATAGAAAAATATTAATATCTTGCCCTCTGAAGCAGAAAAGTAGAAACTATGGTGACAGTAGCACTGCCTTGCAAATGGAACCTCATGTTGATTGCCATGATCACACTACACATTAATCTACAAAACTTCATTATTCTATTGCCTTATGCTGGCTAAGCAGGGTACATTGGTAAGATTATGCTCACACAACTAGAAAGATAATAATGCCACATAATTATTGCCACACTTTTAATAACTCTTCTTTGTCCCTCATGGATATATGGCAAGAATAGAATACAGTTTCCATTCTATTCCTTTCAGTATTGTTTCTGATATGAGATTTTGTCTAATCCCACACAGCTATTCTTATGCAATTATGTGATGTAATTGTACTTATCAAACATTCTGCTTGCACAGCCATTAGATAACCAAGAGACAAGCTTCATATTAACATGCTGTACTTGGCACCTTCTAAAAACTGCTGATAAACCCAAAAATCTTGCAACACATCTTTTTTAACACAGGACCACTTTTAACTGAAATCAGTCTTCAAAGCATACACTTTGATGACTTTGCATAGGCCCTATTTAGAAAGAGACTCGATATATCCATGGAAAGATATGAGTCAATATATAAATCTCAAAGCAAAATGAGCACTATAGCTGAATAAATTCATGGAAACATACTTTGTTTTGAATTAAACCTCTTGGATCTGAAACACTTGGTCTATGTCTGACTGGGCTAGTTATCTTTCACAGCAGCCTGTGTGGTGCTTTGGATTTGTGGCTAAAGCAGCGTTGGTAACACGTCAATGTTTTGATGCTCGCAAACAGTACTTACACAGTGTCAAGGCTTTCTCTTTATCCTGCTCTTCTCCCTGCCTATCAAGCAGGAGTGGGTAAAAGGCTGGCAAGGGACACAGCTGGGAGAGATACCCCAAACTGGCCAAAGGGACATTTCATATCGTATGATGTCATGCTCATAAACAAAGAGAGTGGATGGTTTTGGCTTTCAAGGTGGCCATTGCTTGGAGACTGGCAAGGTGTTGGCCTGATTCCTTTTGTTCCATTTGTTTGGTGTCTGTGCGCTTCCCTCTCCCCCTTTCCTTTCACGTATTAATCTATGTTGATCTCAGACCATGGGTTTTCTCACTTTTGTTCTTCCCACGGTCTTCTCTCATCCCACTAAGGCTAAGGGAGAGGGCAAACTGCTCTGTGGAAACTCAACTCCACCAATGGGCGTCAACCCATCTCAACACTATTGAATCACACACCATTTGTAATCTACATTATTCTGAGATCCTGGTGACAAAGAAGTATTTTTATGAATTAATATGAATTCTAGCTACCACAGCTGTGTGGCCTGACGAGTTCAATACAAATATTTAATAGAAACAAAGATAAGGGAA
Source organism: Oriolus oriolus (assembly GCA_013400235.1). Classification (NCBI taxonomy): domain Eukaryota; kingdom Metazoa; phylum Chordata; class Aves; order Passeriformes; family Corvidae; genus Oriolus; species Oriolus oriolus. The sequence goes on from VXBT01000642.1 coordinate 304,682, forward strand.
CAGAGATTAACTGGTAACTGCTGAGAACATATGGGGCCCCAGGTAAAAAGTATAAAAGTACTGATAAAGCATATCTGACTAAATTAATATAAATTCTCAGCATGCAATGATTAATATGTCATAGCTAAAGAATAAGAAAGAAGTATAATTTACTTTTTAAAAAGATATTTTTTTTATTTTGGGTAAGATGCTGAAGTCACCATGTTATATCTGAAATCAGAATTTGCTTTCCTGAAATAAGTAGAATGTATGAATGAAAAAAAAAAAATTAGGTGATTTGGGTTCTTGTGTAGTGATGCTATACTTGCACTAGTTTAGTCACGATTATATTTACCAGGTAATTAAAATATGCAAATGTATTATAATTCCACTTTTTCTTTCCCCCTTTGAATCATAAGAGAAATGTTCCACATTTGAAATATTACCGATTAACTGAAGATAGCATTACACTATCTTACTTAAAATCTTTGCTTGCCTCTTAACTTGGTTTTTCTACTTATTTATCACTGTTATCTTGTTATGTCATCTTTTCTTCCTTAAATAAATTAATGTTTGGCATAAGGATTTTGCCTTAATTCATGTGACATCAAGATACAAATGATCTTGTAACATTTTTCTTTAATTTCCTCTGATGTGCCATTAGCTCTTCCTCTCTATATCCCTAAGTGCTTGATCCTGTCTTTCATTTATCCCAAATTTTTGAAACGAAGTCAAAATCAACTAGATCTGGTTAATAACCATTTGAAAGTCTCCTTGAGGTAGCAGCAGTGGTAACATCTAACCTGAGCTACTTACATGAGTACTCACAGTACACTTTTCCATCATTTTCAAACCAGGACAGGCAAACTGCCCCAGATTTCTGGAAGTAGTTGTTCTGTTTTTTGCCACTTCCTTCCTGAAAAGCTGTGAGCTTTCTGTGGTTGAACTTAGATATTAAACTTGGAAAGTACCAAGGGTACAATTTAGCTGATAAATTGCATGGAGGAAATAATAAATAGCTGCACGCTCAGCTGACCTGTATGCTGGAAAAGGCAGAATAGTCTGAATTGGCACTGATGTTACAGTAAAATATCTGTCTGCTTCTTCCCGGGGGAATATATTGGAATGAGTCTCCTCCAATTAATCTCTCTCCATGGAATTTCATAGAAGTATAAAACTTGCTGTGAACAATCTCTGAGGTGATATTGTAAATCAGACAGAAAGAAATTAAGGTTTCTGAGAAATAAATTGAACTGACTAATACAGTTCTCATGTGCACAGTTGTGCATGTGTGAGAAATACATGAATACCATGCAGATTTTATACAATCCTCATAGTTTGCAGATAAGCACATATACCATAGACATAACTGATTAATTTATTCTGAGCTCCATAATGCATGTTTGCCCTTGGAATCTTCTTATAGATACTAATAAAGTAGGAACAAAAAGACTGTTAGCCATGTCCATGGTCACTGTCTCCCTCAGCGTCTCATGGACTGTAGCCCAGGCACCGTCAAACTGGCAGCCTGAGTGAGTCTCTCTGAGCAGGCTGTGCTGTGAGGCGCAGACCCTCTGTGGGTCACACAGGTGAGGAGGGCAAGAACCCTACACAAGGGTGTAGAGTCCTGAGCCACTGATTTTCCCATCTGCCCTCAGTACCAAAAATGAGACAAGATCAGATATCTGTTGTTCCTGCAGGCACCAATAATCCCACAAAACTCTAAATAGGTGTCCATCCCCAACCATCCTCTGCTCTGAAGCTCTCTGACTCTTAACCTTCTTCCTGTCACATATATCAAAACATAAAGAAGCGAGATGCCTGTAGCAAAACTCCTCAGCTTTTGCTTTCTTTGTGGCATGTTCTATTTTCTTCCTTTAATCCGTCTATTTGTTCCCATTTCTCTCCTGCCTCGGCCATCTGTGTGTTTGTGTGCATACAAATTCAATAGTGGGCTACAAAGGCAAGCTCTGGCTTAAGCAATTGTAAAGGTTTACCATAAGAATGTATCTCAGCTCTCTTGGTTCCATCATGCTCTGATGCGGACAGTGTATTGATATAAGCAGACCATCTTCTCACAGTGGAAATGCCACAGGGGTAGACAGCCACCTATTATCAATTCCATCTTCCATCTCAGTCAACGTGCCTGTGTGATTGAACATCTGTTTTAAAAATCAGTGTGGTGCCTAACACTTCCCAAGTGAAGTCTGACTCACAAATAAAGCCACTTGCACCTCAGCAACTTCTGGACACTGGATATGAGTGCCTCCTCAGAGAGCCACATCAGTGGGGGCATATTGAGAATAAACAGCCAAAGCTGAAAGGGGTGGCAGCACAAAGAAAAACAGCAGTGATGCTCCTGACAAGGATATTAATCATGAGGATAAACTTTAGGAAATAGCTGGAAAAAGTCAAAAGAGATCAGGCCTAAAGGACCAGCTTGATAGATTTATCTTCTCCTTTAGAAAAAAGAACATGGGATTAAAAAACTGATAAGGCATTTTATGATAACTACACTTTCTATGAGAGCTTTAAAAAAAAAGAGATACCCAAAAGGAATATTCAAGTTTTACTTAAAATTTTAAAAATGTACCCTATTTTATTCATGGAGTTCTTCATGAGATGGCCATTTTTACCTATCATATTTTTGTAGTTTAACCCCAGGTGGGCAGCTCAGCCCCACAGGAGAGCTGCTCAATGCTCTTCAGTGGGATGAGGAGAGAAACAGAAGTTGAAAGTGAGAAAATCCATGAGTGGAGTTAAAGACAGGTTAAAAGGTAAAGCAAAAGCTGTGGACACAAGCAAAGAAAAATCAGCAAATCATTCACCACTTCCCAAAGGCAGGCAGTTCAGCAATCTCCAGGAAAGCTGGGCTCCATCATGCATTACAGTGACTTGGCAAGACAAACACCATCATTCCAAATGTGTCCCCCTCTTCCTTCTCCTTCACCCAGCTTTTGCTGCTGAGCATGATGCCCTATGGTCTGGGATCTCCTGCTGGGCAGCTGGGGTCAGCTATCCTGGCTCTGTGCCCTCCCAGCTTCTTGGGCACTCCCAGCCTACTCGTGGGTGGTGTGAAAAGTGAAAAAGGCCTTGACCCTGCATGAGCACTGCCCAGCAGACCCTAAAACATCCATGTTACCAACACCCTTTTGGTCACAAATTATAAACACAGCACTAAAGCTGCTACCATGAAGAAATTAACTTTATCACCAGTAAAAGCACATACAAAATTTTTTTCCCTATTTTTTCCCTATTCTAATTCTGATTTTTTCCACAGAAAATTACATACAAATTCTACAACCTGAAGAGCATCTGCAAATCTCAAAGATGGTAATGATGAGATACTTTGAAAAGGAAAATATGGTATTTTTATTTAAATGTTTCCTTATTTGAAAATCATTCAACATACCTCATGGGCAGACTGTAAATATCTTTCTTACCACAGTGGAGTAAGGAAATCTAGAACAAAAACCTGAACCATAAACTTTTCCTTTAAAATGAAACATAACTACTTCACACCTGATCACTTAAATCCTGAACATCCTTCAGTCATACAGAATTCTTCAGCAACTGAGTATGCAGGGTACCTAAAAGATTCCTCTCTATACCATTTTTGTGCTCATCTCCAACTTTTCTTTTTAAAAAAATCTTTTTTTTCCTTAAGAAAAGCTGCAAATTTTTGTGGAGATACAAATTTATAAATTGAATTATTTCAGCTACAGTTTTGAAAATATTCCTTTTGTATCCAAGCAAGCTGACAGTAAAGTGTTTCACGTATTTGCACATCTTTGCAAATTTTTACTTGTTATTTCTCATTATCAACTCATAAAACAGAAATGCATAAATGGTTAGATGAAAGGAGAACAACTCAAACAAGAGATTCTTGTCATTATCACAAATTATTCTCTGCATTATAAAGGGAATAATAATGAGAAAAAGAAGAAAAAGCAAAGAACAGACCTAATAAACAGTACTCTATTTCTGATTCATTTGTGTATAATAAAAAAAAATTAAAACATACATTATATATCACATATTCATTTATTTGGTAAAGATTTGTATTTTTGAAAGTATTTTAACTTACAGAGATGAAAACTTTATTTAAATACTTTCACTGTTTTTTCTAGCATAAAAATATTCATATTTTGATCTCCAATTTGAAATAGTGGTAGGAAAAGACTTAATCAGGGCAATTATTGAATTACAGTTAAATCAGAAAGTAAACGGTCATGCTCTTTTGTTCCATGAATCCAACAGCAATAAACACTGGCAAAGGGTAGGTTCAAATTAGAATCACACAAAGTAGTCCCTGGTACTTGTGTTCTTTTTCCATTTGACCATTTCAGCTCTTTAAAAAAAATTAATTAAAGTTTTAATCTGCTGTAAGAATGTTAATTGCTATTCTCTCATGAGGGCCGAATGACTTTGGATATAGGAGCATCTGCAGGGTGAGTAAACAGCAGCTAATAAGTAATCATTATCGTATTTGGATTTCATTTAAAGTTTTTTTGTTTGTTTTCTTTCTGTCCCTACAGGGTGGAGAAGGAACACCTGCCTAGGAGGAAGAATTCAGACAAAATTTCTCTCAGCTGCTTCTCTAAAAATTCTCTACTTTTTTCTGAAAATGTTGTTATGAGGCATTGTTATGCTCAGATGTTTCAGAGCTATAAACTGGGAGGGGATGACATCTCAGAATTTTGCTTTACTTCTCTGAGTCTTCATTCTCTTAACAGAAAATGTCTTCATTACGTATACACAAATAATTGCTAAAATTAAGATAGCAAATTTTGCATCTGTACTGAGACTGGCGGAGGTGGAGTTAATTTTCCCCATAGCAGCCCCCCCAGTACTGTGCTTAGACTGGTACCTAGAAAGGTGTTGATAACACACCGGCATTTTGGCTGCTGCGGAGTCAGGCTCACACGGCACCAAGACTGACTTTCCAACATTCCCCCTCGGCTGTAACCTGAGGGTGGGAAAGATCCTAGGAGAGGACACAGCCAGGGCAACTGGCCCAATCTGACCAAAGAGATATTCCATGCCACGTGATGTCTGCTGAGACACAAATGCTGAGAGAGAAGAAGGAGAGGGGTGCAAATTTGCTGTTATGACATTTTTCTTTTGTAGCAACTGCTACACAACTGAAGTCCTGCTTCTCAGGAAGTGGCTGGGTATCACCTGCTGACAGGAGGTATAGAATTTTCCTTTCCTTCAATGCATGGCCTTTGCTTTTGCTTTTAAAATTGCCTTTATCTTGACCCACAAGGGTTGGGGCTTTTTTTCTTATTTTCTCTCTCCCATTTTTCTGCTGAATGATAGAACAGCTTGGTGGACACCTGATATCCAGCCAACATCAGCCCACCACACCATCAAACTCCTTCACTGTTTTTGACAATTTCTCACCTCCCATGTTTATAAAAATGTAGGATTCAATTTTAAAAGATTTTTTTTATCACAAAAAGAGATTATTTTATGCTTATTATTATTATTATTATATGACTGAATTTGACTTTGTGTGATCATGGTCCTATTCTGGTTAACTCCCTATTGACTGAAACTATCTGCACAGTATCCAACTTATTTTCTATTTTGGTCATCTATCTTTAGAAGGATGTCCTAAATTTGGTATTTTTATTGCTAATGTATTTATGTAACCTGTCTCTGATAAATTATTAACATTTGTGTGTGATATTAATAATAGCTGAATTTCCTCTTTTTATTAGCAAGCAGATAAAAAAAAGCAAAACAGAACAACAAAACAAACCTGAAACCAACAAAGAAAAAACCCAACAAAAATGTGTCCAAGCCCAGCATTACCATACATCCCTATCCCAGCTCACTCTTAGTCACATCTGAAAAGTTGTTTAAGATGCTTTGCACATATCACCTCATTGACTAAGGGTAAGAAAATTTCAAGCTTCAGAAAACCAGTGGGGAACTCAATCAAGAGGTGATAATGTTACCTGGGAATGTCCTTTCCCTAAACATAAAGTCTGTGATTTTTCAGAATTAATGTACATTTGATCTTGGCTTACAATTATAAAATTCCTACTCTATTTTTTGGATAGATTTCTTAAAATCTTAGAATACTTTCTTGAATAAACACACAGATAATTCCCTCTAATAATGATTCCTTGCCTGATATTGATGTGAGTCAATATTAGGCTTGATCATTTATCAACAGCCCTCAGTGTTTGCCATGATTTTGTTGCAAACACATCTGAAAGCAAACGGAGAAGGCTGAGTTCCCTACAGCAATTTCTTAGCAACCTTTTATGTGAAACATGTAGCAGATGAGTAAGGAACTAGCTGACTACATGTGGAGAATATGGAAACTACAGACAAAGCAGTTCAACACCAGTAAAAATCTGACCACTGGGAATACCAGGTATTTAAGAATGAAGATGTTCTGGTCTGTCATAAACACAGACACACATACACCTGTATGACAAAGGTATATGGAACAGCAGAGGAAGATTATCAGGACATCCTTCAGAACTGAAAGAATCACCAAGTGACTGATTACACTTAAAGTGAGATGGTTTAAAGAATATGGGAGAGCCCCAACAGCACTCTGTTTGTACAATTTCTCAATAAACTGCTGGTCTAACTATATGTAGGATAGCATGAGCTAATACACTTTTATCACACTTAGCAATGAAAATTCAGCGTTCAAATGTTAACTGCATCCAGCACTGCATTTAGATTGTCCTTTAAAATCCGTTCTCTACAGAATTGATTTTACAACTAATAATTAGTTTTTCTCTCTGTTACCAGCTCACCGTAATTAGAGGAAATAGAAATAAAAGTGAAAAGTAAATGTAAACCTTGCAGTAATGCTTTGCTGCCATCACTCATACTAAGACCAGTTTACTAGCTGTTACCTTGATAAACAGCTACTTGTGCATAATCAAACAATACCCTAGGAAGTTGCAAGGGGTAGCAAATATTCTCAATTCGTTTCTCGAGCATTTCCTTTCAATGTCTGAAAAATGTAAGACAAACTCAGGCCTACTTTGCTGTGTGGGAATCAGCCCAGCGGCAAATTCTCCTATCTGAACAGAGCTTTTATAGAGATGATCTCAGAAACCCCAGAAAGACACCATGAATGTACACTGTCCTCAGTATTAAGGTGTCCCATAATTCATTGCCCTACAAAGGTACTTCAGTGACTTGTTTCCTGAGGTCTGAGTTACTGAACAGTCACTAAAATTGAACTAAAACCTGTTGTCTGCTTTTGACTACAATAGAGCTAATTTTCTTCATAATAGCCTGTATGGGGCTACGGTTTGGGTTTGTGACAAACACAGTGTTGGGAATACAGGGATGTTTTCGTCATTGCTGAGCAATTCTTATACAGGGTAAAACAGGGAGAGAAATAACAAAAAATAAATACATATGCACATTTTCAGTACAAAGTTTTAGGTCCTTATACAGAAAAATGTCATCAAAGAGCAATGTAAAACATGACTTAGCTTTAACTTTGTAATTTTTTTGTTCTTTCAGAATGCACACCCATCTCTTGCTGCATTTATAATGCAAAATCAGGAAAGGAATATATTCAAGGTAGAATGCTAACAATAACATCCTGTGTTAAACTCTAACCCTTTGCAATGTTATTACATATGTTTTGGTTGTTTGAAATATGTGAGCATGAAGCAGGAAGGAAAGAACAAGGTTTATTTTTGGTATGTACAGGGCTAATAACATGCTGCCAAATGTTTAACAGTTTTAAGGACGTGAAGGTGTTACATGGCAGTGTTTTAAAGATCCATTAGAAAATGCTCTGTGATAGACAGAAACTGAATGTGTTTATCTATTGTGTGTTAAAGGTGTTGACCTAGTGAAAGGCATGTTTATTACCTTTCTTTCTCTTGGATGAGGAGTTTGTACTATGCTTGCAGCATCAGTAGAGAAGTTCCCTATTGAATTTATTTTGTGATTATTACTGGAGCAAACAGAAGCCTTTTTTTCTGTTCTTCCTAGCAGAAAATTAAACAATGTCATGATTTTGAATGGCTATGGACTGACATTTTCCCAGTGGCCTTTACAATGTAATTATTTAGGCAAAAAAAAAATTGCTAATATATTTAATATAATTTACTAAAATAAAGATGCACTGAAATCTTGGAACTGGATTCTACAAATCAATAAATACACATCTTGGGGGAAAAATATTAATGTAAACATAAGTTTATTATTTTCTACCTATATTCACTGTAAACACCAAAGACAGAAAATCTGAGTTATTTATATTCTCTTTATGTTTTGTTTATGTATAACTATCTGATATTTTCTTGCAGTTTATGCACCAAGCCATTATTGCTTGGCTAATTTCTTGCAGGTGTCACAGAAACATTGATGGATGAACTATTAGTCCCATTTGGAGGCTGGAACTCCCGTTATATAGGCATAATGATATTTTTTATGATACAAAATTGATGAAACATTTCTGTCATATTTTCTGTTCAGTTTTCTGAGTCAACTTGCACTTTCTCACTTCGCCTAATTTTTAACTGCTAAAGTCTTCTTAATGGACTCATGGTTGCTAGTATTAAAACACCTGTATGACTTTCCATCCACTAGTTTAAAGTTCTGACATATAATGAACAATTGGACTGACCAGGAAGGTAAAGGTTTAAAATGAATTGAACATGCCAGGCAAAGAATCAGACAAAAGAAAGACACAAGCCTGAGTGCTGGAGAACAAAAGGAAGTGTATGTATTCAAAACAAATCTGATCAGAAGTGACAGGCTGAGACTTTGTTTTGGAAAGTAGGAAGTCTGGAAGAAGAAACTGGAAGACAGAAGCAATCTTACAGGATGGCAAAAGAATCCCAAAAAACCAATCAACCAAAAAGAACCTTAAAATCATCATAAAAAGATTCACAACAAAATTATGGTCAGGAGGTCATAAAATTAAGATCAATTAAGCCTGACCCAAGTGAAGGAGACACTTGAAGACAGATTCTGACATCCTGACAGTGCCATGCTAACTCTATACCCATCCATCAAATTTCACTGTTTGATGTTTTGTTCTGTATTGTAACTTTCTAACATACTGTTTATCATACAAAATTTAACTTTTGTTTTAGGTTAAAAATACTAAAGTACAGATTCTTACAGAAGCAACTGCTGTTATCCAAATATCCTAAAGCATTTCTACTGCTCTTTCTTATTTGTGGAACACTTTTGTGTTTTCGAGAATTTAAATTCATGAGGAGACCTCTTATATGCAGTTTTGCACAAGCCAGTTCCTTTAAGTTCCTTAACCACTGATCATGGGAGGATGATTTAGGTTAGATGGGACCTTAAAAATCATCTAGTTCCAACCCTTCTGCCATGGGCAGAGACATCTTCCACTAGGTCAGGTTGCTCAAAATCCCATCTAATCTGGCCTTGAAAACTTCCAGGGACCTCTTTGTAAATTCTCTTCACAAGAGGAAATTTTTTTCACTGTCTCTCCTGAGTAGATGCTGTATAAAAAGGAAGGCATGTCAAGATATTCTGTGCTGTCGTTCTGTCACTGACACTTGTTCTATTTTGTATGGAGAGTTGCTTATATTTTTGTGTTTCTTCAGCTAAAATTTTGGGACACCAATATAAGTGCAGAATCTAGGACTACAAGAATGGTTATGAAGAAATTGTTGATATTTGCTTATTTCTCTCTTTTGGAGAAAATATCTCACTTAATTGGATTTCTGCCTTGAAATAGATTCTTCAATCAACTTACATAGAAGAAAAGAAATTGTATTTTACAATTGATATGTAAACTGGGAGAGCACATTGACAAAATTTTTCTGTAAAATAATTTGACCACTTTTGACTGCATAAAGAAATTTGGAAGCAAGGGAATCCCCACAGAGAAAGACAAAAGGGTGCAATATTTGCAAGAGAAGTTCAAAAAAACATAGAGAGTATTCAGAGGGACCCACATTCTTGTTATGCTAGTTTGGATGAGAACAAAAGAGATAGAAAGAGACGGGGGAAAGAGGGAGAGAGAGAGAGAAGTGACAACTCTTGAAAATTGCAGTTTATTTAATTCAATAAAGGCAAAAAAAGCACCAGGGTCGTTATGCAGTGTCCAAACAGGGTCACATAGTGCGTGTCCAGCAGAGGGACATTTATTCGACCTACAGAGTTAGTTGCTAAACATCTTCATTTTTAAAAAGAAAAAAGTGGTTTTGTGTTTGCATATGTTCAGATGCCCTTGAATTCAGTCAGCTGTGAAAGCTTTTCAAGATCCATCCAGCTGTGAATGCCAAAAAGGCAAATTTAGATTCCTGTGTATAATTCTGACTTTCCTTTGGAGTTACCATTACCTTACCCATCCTCAATTTGTAATAACACCATATAGTACAACAGAAGGGTTTTTGCCACAATCCATGTCAAATTTTATTACAGTAAGAGAAAAAATAAAGGGTGATGAACATTAATAACTTTTTGTGGCAAATAATATGAAACATTCACCTTATTATAATTAAAAAGAGTTAATTATTTTGTTTCAATGGAAAACCTTTCTCTTTCTGGGAAAAAGATTGTTTTAACTGGAGTAACAAAATATTTTCTGTATTCACAGAAAAATGTAGAAATCAGTGAGGCTCTACAGAAATCGAGGCTACATGCCAAACACCTGCTCCTTGGACTGGGTGATAAATTGATCTAAAAAAAACCCCAAACCCCACCCCTTTTCTTTCCTATAATTTCCTTGCTGTACTGTAATTACACAAGTATTTAATGGGAATGAAGGACAATATTAAAACACTTTATATACACAGAAATACATTTAAATAAATGTATTTGAATAAATATATTAAATAATAAAAAAGCTGAAGAAGAAATTTAAATGTTTTAGTTAGATAGATTTTTTATGACAAAAGAGCAAATGAAAAAAAAAATTTTGCTGGGATAAATGTGTAAAGCCTTGAAGAAGAACTCATCACTTAAAGGCAAATAAATGTATCTTTTATCTTGTAACTCAACCCAGAATAATGATTTTCCGTTAGTAGTTCTGAGGTAGTTTCTTTACAGGAAGCCTTAATAAGCTGGAAAAATGTGGGTTCATGCAAGTGACTCACAGGGCTTTCTTTGAAATAGGAGGAAAAAAAGCTTTGAGTTGTGTAATAGCATCAAGGGACACCTTTCCTTGCTTTAGAGAATAATTTATTCAAGATTGATAATAACAACATAGCAGAATGTAAGCAACTTGGCTTCTTGATAGGACTCTGTAAAAATCCTCTTCTTAGGACAACAACCACTCTTCTTCACCTAGAAAAGGCTCCTCTCGTGAGCCATTTGTGTTCTCTTCGGTAAAGGCACCCTTCAGGCCAGTTGAAGCATTTTTGTCTGCCACCTCCTCAGCCACTTCCTTCACACCATTCTGTAGTTAGATCTTCCAACAGTAGCCTCACATGAAAAACTAAGCTTTTTTAAAAAAGAAATTTGAAGAATTTTTTCATCTTTTTTTCCAGTCTGTGTAGAGGGTAATTTTAAAAACACATTGACCCATTAAAAATCACAATTAAACAGCTTAAGGCAGTATTTCAGCTTCAAGCTTTTTTGTAACCTACTGCTCTAAAAAGTTGAAGAGTAGGCATGAAAAGAGATTGAAGGTTAAAGAATGACAATGCTTAACACCGTGCTATGAAAAATTCCTTAATCCTCGAGGCAGCATTCGTCTACGCTGTGAAGGCCAGTGTGAGGACCTCTGTACCCATTGAGTCATGTGGTAAAATTGCACAAAGCAGATGAAGGCATCATTTAGAGATGCTTGGGTTGGGACAAAGAAAGGATCATGGCATGTGGGGCTGCAGAGGGTCCAGGGGTGCATTGCTGTTACTGATTAAACTGGTAAATAATGAGCTCGAAATATTTTGAGCAGCTGTTCATGTCAGAGATCAGATTCATCCTCAGCAGGAAAGAAGGAAGGTAACAGAGTTTAAAGTGCTCTGGAACAGACCAGAGTCCCAAAGGATTACACCCCAAATGTTCTTGAACGGCAATCTAGTTTGTGCTGTTTTGTTTTGGTTTTGGTTAGACTTGATTTCAAAAACATGTTAAATATTCATAGGCATTCACAGTTTGTATAAATACTGTTGAGATAATGCTGTTTTTATTAATCTACTTGCTTCAGTTTTATCTCTGTTATTTGTCCTGTGGTTTTGGCCATGAAAATAATAATTAAACACAAATTCAAATGCAGATTTGTAGGATATGAAAACAGACCTCTGACCTCAGGTTGTTTATTGGGGAACCAATCTGTTAAACACAATGGGGGCATCTGCCCAAGGGTCATCAACATAATTAACATGACAGACTACTGAGCTGTCATAGAGGGAAGCATGGTAAAGATAAAATGCCATTCTGAACAATGTCTCTGCTATTCTTGGGATCACTTGCAATCTCTCTGTTCTTTTATTATGCCCTTGCATGCAGGTCACTTTTATAAAAAGAAGCATCATTTACGTGTCTCTGCTGGCCTGCCAGTACCTTTTGAATTTATCAGCTGTGTGTTGCAATCTCTTCTCCAGAGCTGTTATTGGAAATGATTTGTAAGCTGGGTGGAAGGAAAAGTATAAATTAGGTGTGAACATTCTTTCTGAGAAAACACTCCAAGCTTTCACATGTGCTGCTGAAACCTTAGTTATCCCTGCCTAATCTGGATTTCCCTGTAAGGCAGCAGGAGGGAACTGGGACATGATGATGGTGGAACTCATGTTTCTAGTTTTAGCTGGTTTAAGATGGATTTAGAAAAAGAAATGAGGAAAAATGGAGACACCCAAAGTTAGCAAATTATTCAGGCATTCGTTTTCCATAGTAAGCTTCTGGAAATTATGTAATTCTGCCAAAACTGCTGGTATTTTTAAAGGCCTAAAGTATTTACTCTGTGCGCTAGAATTTTGAGTGGATATCCAGTTGTTAATAGATTAAAGGAAAAAAAAACCCACAATTAATATTTGTTGGAGCTATAATTATTCATCAACCATTCTTGGGATCTACAATCTCTTTCACAAATATATTCAACAATTTTCTGTTATTGGATAATTTGCTACTTTTTTCGAAAAAAATCTATGAAAACTTTAACTGTATTAACTGTAGATAGTTTACTGTTGTGGAATATTTGACAAATGCTGACATAGAGCATAGAATTGCTGGATGTTGATTTAGCTTTTTTATATTTACATAGTTTGTTTCATTTTTATGTATTTTTTTACATATTTTTACATCATCATAATTTTTAAAATCAATTTCTAGTAACAATGCAATAGTGAATTCAGTTTTTATTTTCATGGCTATTATTCTGTAGCTAAATCTTACATTTTCTTTCTGAACATTCCTGGCACAGGAAAGAATTCCTTATTGTCAGAGCATAGCCTCCCTGCCAACATACATTAGAGGGAAAAGAGTTTTCTACTTTATTCAAGTGCTTGATAAACTTGTTACAAGAGTGAAATTTTGCTTCATTGGAGGAGTAGAATGTGTTGTGATGTGCATGTTGATAAAAGGAATTAGTGTGATATATATACATTAACTTTTTCAGCAGCCGACACTAAGTTCTGACAAAAGCATTCTTTTGCTGTTTTAATGACATTACAGAGGCTTTTACCTTATAATAAGAAAAAGCAAGTATATTTGGTTTGATGATTAGCTTTTAGGAAGATTTGATTTTCAGTAAAAATACTAGCTTTAAACAGAAACAACCTTCTGAAGTGCCAAAGATATTTTGATTCTCAATGTCTTGTGTGCCTTCATAGCAAGAAAGGGACTGAAAACTCATCAGTGTTGTTAACACTGAGAAATAAGTAGCCACCAGAAAACTGTACTGATCCAGATCGGGACTGAACAGCATTCCAAGTATGTGGTATTTTATGCATTTGCAGTCTGAAAAACCCAGAACAGAATGAAATGGGGCAGAAAGAATGGAAAAAATAGAATGGGACTGAATCTGGTGGCATATTAAAAGAGGGACCACAAGTATATTGCTGAGGTAACGATCACAATTGTTGCATGATGTTCTATGGCTTGTACTGTTCAGAAGATCTTTTTTAATGTATGGCCTTTTCTGATCTCAAAAAGCAGGGATTTTCAGCATCTATACGTCCATATATAACCATTGTCATCAGCAGTTTTACCTTGCTTTATAATGAACAATGATCTGATTCAAGGAAACTAAAAGGTGTCTATGTTATTCCAAGCCTCAAAACATTCACTGATTGGCAACAGTGGTATTTTACTACCCTGTGCCCATTTCAGAGTTTCCTGCTGTAAGAAATTACTTTTAATGATAATAAAAAGTTTAAATATTCATTAAAAGTAGTTGATTAGTTGAAAAGTTTTATTAATTCAAAATTTAAATTAAGAAAAATGCTTTATTTTCCTCAAATCACAGTACATACCCAAGAAAAAACAATTTTCAATGAATACTTTTTTTTCTCAATTCTGTCAAATTTTGGAAACTCCCCTGGAAACTGTCAGCTGAAATAATTTGTTTTAATGTTGCCTTCTAAAGGACTTTTTCTTTAAAATATTACTCAGTGAAATGCCGAATATATCATAGTTGTCTCATCTCAACTTTATTTTTTGAGTCAAGCTTAACTGTATAGATGTTATTCCTGAACTTAAAAACCCATGGGTTTTAAGAACTACTATTTGTGAGAAGAGGGCATTAAACTGAGTTAGCATGGAGTACATGGAGTACATGGAGGAAAATATGAAATCATGGAGAACTTATTTATTTATTTATTTACTCATTTATTGCTACTCTCTTGCAGTTCTGTATCAAATCATATATAAGAGGAAAAAAGTCATAAAGTGAAAATATCACTTGCATTTTTCTCAGTTTTCTTCAACCATCTTACTTTCTTAGCTTAATCAAGTTTGTCATGGCTTAATCTGAGCCAGTAGTGAAGTACAGGCAGGGAGGAGAATTGGAGAAGAAAAATTCAAACTCATGGGTTGATATAAGAATGGTGAATAATCTTTTAAAAATAAAATATAATGATAATATTACTCACACTAATAAAAAGAATAACAGAAAGACCGCCACAAAACAACAAAACAACAACATTAATAACACAAATTTTAATGAAAAGGTGGTGATGGTGAATAAACACCAAGAGAAACAACTGCTCACCACTTGCTGACCAATCCCCAGTCCATCTCCCACCACTCCCAGACAATCTTCCCAGTGTGTACCGTGAGTATGATGCTCTGTGGTGTGGAATGTCCCTGTGACTAGCTCAGGTCCCCTGTCCTGGCTAAGCTGTGTCCTGCTTTCTTCTGCACCTGCATGGGAAGAGCATGGGAAACTGAAAAGTCCGTGATTAAGAGTAAGCACTGCTCAGCAACATCTAAAATATCAATGCGTTATCGACCAGAACTGTACCAGGTACTAAAAAGAAACTAGGACAAAGCTATTTATGATTTCTTTTATTTTAAGGACTATTGACTAATTCTGTAGGGTTTTAATAAATGTCAGGCTGTTGTTGATAAATGGATTTTAGCTGAATGGAGTATAGACATGGGCAAAGGCATTTGTGGTGTATGACCCCTTGCTGATGGAAGGTAAAGACATAGCACATTTTGTTTCATGGCATGCGTCTACTAAGATATAGCGTGTTAAACAACAAAAAAAGCCAGCTTACAATCTGTCTGTCACTTGCCTGAGAGGTGCACCAATCTTCACAAAACGCTGACTTCTACTAATGTGATAGTACTATATGTACTCTATCTAACTTACAGCTGCCCAAGTTGTTATCTGTCAGAAATATCATATAGGTAAGGCAAATTATTATGGTATCTCATGTTTTTCTACTATATATATGTGTGTGTTTGGAAAACAAATAATCAAAAAGAGGTATATGTATAATTTCTTGTCAGTAACTATGAAACTACACACTCTAAAATTAAGTAACAAGACTGTCAAGATGAAACATATGGTAGACAGAAATTATATAAGTAGAAACTATCTTTATACATAGATGTGGGTTAAAAACAGTTTATAGATTTTAGCAAGATAGATATAGAATTGTATGCATGATCAGATTACATTTATTAATTCATCACATATGTACAAAACTTTGTGGGGAATAAGGGACTGTGAGCTGGTCTTGTAGCAAAGATCAAAACTGAGACAAAATTTCGTATTTTTACGTCTGTTTTTCGTATTTGAGAGTTTTCAGGACTGTGATGTTTGGAGTGAAAAATTGCAATACAGAAATTTCAAATCTCCCTTCGCATTTGCCTCAAAATTTCTTCCAACAGAGAAAAATAATTCCAGCAAGCTGTTCATCACAGATTCAAACTTGTTTAAAAGGTCTCATTCAAATGCATATTTTGAGGCATTAACCCCACTCACCTCCACTGGCCTGACATTTGTAAGAAAGGCAATATCTGGTGCTGTTCTTGTAGTTCATATGACTGCTCTTGGAGTTCATATGACTTTGTTGTATTTGCTGGAACTCAGACTGGAGTAACATGGAGAATCAGGACACAGTAAGGAGCATAGGAATACTTCAGGAAATGCAGCCAACTCAAATTCATAAAGGTCATGCTCATTTATTATTTAGCTTATCACTAGGAAACTCATGAGAAAAGCTTCTTAGAATTTGTAAACATTACGCTACCTTTATTACCCTGATCCTAAGGGAGCAATGCAGTGGAACTGATGTGGAAGAAATATGTACACAGCTAGAAATACAGGTGTTAATAATATTCTGCACTAATATGGGGGTGGATGGAGCAGTTAAAAACACATTACTGACTTCACTGGCCATGAATAAATATGTGCAAGACTATTCCATGGAAACACTAAAATAAATCATTGGGGCATAAGAACAGGAATTATTTCCTGGGGGAAGAGGTAGTTAAGTCTGCAGAAAGCTTATTAAAAATGTGGATGCTTTAATGTGGATGCTTTAATAAAATAAGATAGGGAGAGGGAGAGAGAAACAGGGAGAAAATGTTGGCATAGCTCTAAAGACTAGAAATATTAAAAAGGATTTTGTGAAAAGAAAGCATGTGTCTTGGACAAACTGTATCTGTCCATTACATTGATGAAAATATGGAATAATCACAAAGAAATTCATATTAAGATAGAAAACTATTGCATTATAGGAGAGTAAAAGGACAGATTAGTCATTCTTTTAGTCATTCATCTTGTAGAAACCAAATTAATCTCAAAATGGAAAGTACATAATGTGACTGGATACAATATATTTGACTGGGATACACAGATGTCAAAGAAAAATGAGAAGGGTGAAAAAGCAATGATGGGACACAAATTATCAGTACAGTAATATTCATATGGATTTTCTGGTATTAGTTTTGAAACAGTCACAAACTCTGTGCTGCTGTCAAGCAGCTGCCCAGGGTGCATCTGCTATTCTCAGGTAAGTTGGCACATCTGAAATAATTCAGAGAGTTTTCAGGACTGTGATGTTTGAATGTCAGAATAGTGAATTTTTTTTTTTTTTTTTGAGATGCTCCAAGATTTAGTGAACAGCAGCAATAATTTATGGCAAATCACAAACTGTTAGGTCTCCTAGCCTTATCACAAGGATTTGCTGTGACATCCCTCCACAGAGTTATGTGTTGACGAAATCTGCACTACTTAGAATTTTGTATTCTTGATACTATGAAGTTATTGTTTGAGGTAAGTAAATCTTGTGTGATATGACCCAGCCTTCCATAAGGACTGCAAGGAAATCACAAGACGTCACCAGTGACCTTTCCTTTTGCACCTATTAAAGAAGGAATTTGCAGCGGGGATTTGCATTGTTCTAAGAGAAATCTACCAGGGTTGCTTGAGCAAGCATCTCTAGTGTTGCACTTGGAGATGCCTCAAAGGGAGCTTTCCAATGGAAAGTTTGCTGGATTCCAACAACTCAGAAAGATAAGTCACAGGAGAATCCCATTACAGCTGTTTTAGTGTTTACAAATTGATTTTTAGACAGATAAATGTTTTGACAAACCAAGGGAAGAAATCCGTATAAGATTTATAAAAAATAGAATACCTAATCTGGTGGGGGTTTTTTGGTTGTTTTTTTTTTTTTTGAGGGGAGTGGATGTAGCCTTTTTTTTTCTTTAATTTTTTTTTTTAAAGTTTGTTTCTAATTTAAACTTTCAATAATGGCCTTCCTTGTCTAAAAGAAGTCCCTATAAAGCCTTGTAGCCCCTGAAGCCCTAATTCTGTGAAAGTTTGTGGCAGAAATTCAACAAATAATATTTTTTCTTTTTCACTCACATTGTGATTATTTTGTAATGATTGCACATGGTTTCTGTCCTCAGGAAACATTATTTCCAAGTTTGAAGATAATAGGACGTGATGCCTTGAATATGGGAGAACATTTTTGCTTTTGGGAATATCTCCACTACTGTTTCAAACTGATTGTCCTAAATTCATCTTGGTCTATAAACTTTTTTAAAAGAAAAATCTGTGTTCTATGTACCTTCAAAACGTTGTTACCTAACATGGCAAGTCAATTAATAATTTCTTATGTTCTCTCAGTAGGGTCCCTGATTAAGACCTGAAGAATTTTCTCTACACATGGAGTAAATAGCTCTGGGAAGTTTATATAATATTAAACTGTGCATACTTTGGACACAGGTATTCAAGGCTTTTTGTAAAAAAAATGTGACCAATAGGACATAACTGGTTGCTACAGCCTGAACATCCAAAGTCAGCCAGTCCATGATCTTGTTCCCTCTTCCAGCAGCATTTTCCACTGCGTTCTTCAGCTAGCTGTTTGACATTTTAATGGCTTATTTCCCTGCCAGTGAAAAAGAAGGGAGTTACTTGTAAACATAAGTGGGAAGATATATCTCTAAGTGCTAATCAATCAAATGAATTACTACTCCATTATCAGCTGATTGAGCTTTCAGTGCTGAGTAGCTGTGTCAGTGGTGTTATTCAAAGTATTTTAGAATAACAGCCTGCAATAATATCTCTTAGACAAGTATTAGTCATATGCAGGCATTATTACCCAATTTTGCTTTTTCTTGATATGTTATTAAAAATGAATCAACTTCTTTTGGAGGCTGCTGTGTCTGTTCTTCTGCTGAGCAAAATAGATTACCACTTGTTTAAATAAACATTCATATCAGATTCTGAGGAAGTTGCTTTTGGAAAATACATGTAAGTTAGTTAAGAGCATCGAAATATGGAAACCAGAAGTATAAAAACAGCTTACACACACTGAAATTATCAAGCTTTTGCTGTATGTTCATCTTCCATGATTATCTGTTTCGATCTAGTTCAAATCACTGATGATCAAACCTACCATGTTCAGGGCTGACTTGTTTCTAGCGAATTGGAATAGATATTCAGAAAATAAAAACTGACCTTTGTGCTTGATCAAAACAAAACTTGATCTCTTGTACTTGGCGCTGGTGAGGCGACACCTCAAATCCTGTGTTCAGTTTTGGGTCCCTCACTACAAGAGAGACATTGAGGTGCTGGAGCATGTCCAGAGGAGAACAATGGAACTGGAGAAGAGTCTAGAGCAGAAGCCCTGTGAGGAGCAGCTGAAGGCGCTGGGATTGTTTAGCCAAGAGAAAAGGTGGATGAGAGGAGATCTTATCACTCTCTACAACTCCCTGAAAGGAGGGTGTATCCAGGTGGGGGTCAGTCTCCTCTTCCAGGTAAGAAATGACAGAGGATCTTTAGATTCTTAGTGGCAGTCAGGGTGAAAGGAAGTCAGAGTGAAAGGCAGTCAGGATGAAGTTTGGTTTTCTGCTGTTCATGCTGAACTATTCTTCATTAGTATTTATATATGGTATTTTTTTCTATAAAAATATTCTCTTTATCAATGTTCAATAACAAATTTAAGAGTGAAAATATTACTATCACTTTATACCCAGAAAGATCTATATTTTCCTTTGCACTCATTAACGTACTAGTTATTATGACAATTATACACATATGAAAGAACAGAAGGCCAGAAGGCATTTTTCCTTATTCACAGAGGTATTTGTGTTGTTATTCATGGAGCAGATAAAGAATTGAATTGATTAGAAGATAGACAAAATAATTTTTAGAAAATTATGTAATTTAGGGAAAAAATATTTTTATTTTGTACATTTGTAAACTCCTGTGTAAATTTGAACTCCTGTGTAAGTCATAGTTATATATGAACAGCCTTGCAATAGTCTTTGCAAATCTCTTTGAAACTCAAAACTTGTATGAAACTTTGTGTGGTACATTTCAGATCTAAAATTCTATCTCTCTTGCATGACTAGAAATCTGTAGATCAAAGGTGAGAGGAGCTGGCATCCTCATTTTATATTTGTGCTATGAAGAACCAGAAAGAACCATCTGATACTAGAATTGTAAGAAGAAGACTGCCAATGAAGCCAAGGCTGAAATAGAGAAAGCTACATGAAAATGCATTCACTGTCTCAGAAAGTCTCGTGTCATAATTGTCATTAATTTGTTTAACTACAAATATCAGACCAAAAATTATTAAAGTTGTACACAAAAAACTGTTCACTCTTCAGAACTGCAATTTGCAGAATCCCTTTGTCAAAGCAAAATCGATTTTCACAGGAGCAAAGGTACTTCTCAATGAAGGTCAAACTTCAACTTTTTCCTTATAATTGTTTTGGCACTAGAGCTGTTTAAAAACATAAATAGAAAGAAAGCAAAATCAAACAACATGCAATTGCAGGATTTCTTCCTTTAAAACTGAAAAATGACTGTAGCAAGAAATACAGAAGTTGTGTTCATTCTCAGTAAACTCTAACTCCACAGTAAAATACTGGGTTAGGACTCTGAGCCTATGGAGGTCTCCAAATGTGCCTTGAAAAAACATGAAACAGTCTATATTTAAGTCATTTAGCAACGCTTGGAAGATTTTGCTTATTTTTTGGAACATGCTAAATAATTTTTCCTGACCCAAAAGGCAGTGGTCTTCCGAAAACTTATGGATGTAGGTAATATGAATGTTTTCATCAAATGATGAAGTTTTCATCAAAATGACTCAACATCTCCCATGCTAGTTCCAGGTACGAAATACCTTTACTGTAAACACACTTTTACCTTTTCAGCATGAACAGAAATCAATATGGTATGCTAAAGAGGCATCAAACAGAAAACCAGTTTCTAATGGATAAGGATGCACTGGGAGATGAACAGATGGAGACCAGGCCTGCCAAGAATGACTTGGGGGAGCTGATGGATGAGAGGCTGGATACGAGCTGGCCACTTGTGTCCTGGAAGTGTTCAAAGTCAGACCGGACCAAGCTTTGAGCAACCTGACCTAGGGAAGGCTGTCCTTGCCTGTGACAAGAGGGGTTGGACTAAATGGTCTTTTAAAGTCCCTCCCAACCCAAACCATTATATGATTCTATGAAATCATGCTTCTCAAGATTTTTTCCAAAGCTCTTCAAATTCTATGTCTGAATTTGTGTCTGTTGATTTTGGGCAAGTTGGGATGGAACTTAAACATTTACCACCAGCTGGTGACTGCTCAGCATGCTCCTACACACACTCACTCAACTTCTTTGGCAAATCATCCTCATCTAAACCTGGATACTTTACATTTCTTGTTTTTGAAAGATACACAGTGATAATTATACAGATATTACTTCATGTACTTATCCTATTGGGCCAATGTACAAACAATTCCTGAACCAGCATTTACTGTTATTTAAGAGCATCATGTCTGAGTAGATTGACTTATATCAGTAGATCAGTAGATTTTGACATAACATCTCTGAATATGGGCAAATAATACAAAAAGATGGCTGAGTTCTTCACTGAAAAGATTCAAGATAAATCTGTGTGTATTATGAAACCATTCCACTTGTATAAATCTTTGAGATTTTAAATATTAACAGGACCTTTAGTTAAGTAAAAGAGAATAAAAAATATCAAACTAAAGTGCAAATGGCATATATCTTCCAAGTATTTATAACATGATCTCCAGGCATCAGGGGAGCAAAGAGCAATCTGGGTTTCAAAGTCATATGTAAGCAAAACAGAATAATCAGAAAATCACGTAAAGTGACACAGGACTTGAATAGTAAAAATAAGCGTTACATGTTTCTCAAACAAAGGAGCCATTTTAGAAAGGTAGAGAATCAATTATATATGTGACAAAAATATCAGTGTAGAAAAACAGTATCAATTATACCCTCTTCTTTTCATTACAGTGCAGCCACTCTCTTTATTTGAGCAACAGAAGTAAAATATATAATGAAAAGTTCCCAAATTCTTGAAAATCAGATCATTTTTTGATAGTATCCACTTCTGGATATGGAAGTATCCAAAAATGTGCATAAATTCCACTTCTTCAAGTGTCACAAGGCATTCTTGCTGACACTGTCAGAGCTTTTACCGCAGCTATGTATCAGTCATTCTGTCCTGAGATTTTCTCCAGTCATCTACCAACAATATATGTGAAGATTTTCATGAGAAAGTAAATGACAACAACAAATTTTCCTTTGAGACTTTATGAAGTCACAGGGGCTGTTTCTTTTTATGGCACATCCTGAGAAGAGAGAGAAAAAAAGAGGATGCAATTTCTGCTTTCTGAAAGGCCATCGACTTCTGTTTCAGTTCCACAGGTCACTGCAAGAAGGGAATATGCTCATGACCCCATCTCATTTTTTTATCTGAAACACCAAATGGATACAATCATTTGAGGTCTGACTCCAGCAGAGGTCTGATTGCCTGAACTGCTTTTTAAATGGACATAAGGGTGCTGATCTCTCTGCAGGATGAGGTCAGTGTAACCATCTGTTCTGGGACCAGCCCTTCCTCTTCAGCAGTAGAATATAAAGAAGGTTCACCCTTCTTTGGGCCACCATTCCCCACATGTTTTCCTAGTTTTCAATAAAATTTGGTCTTCTATTTTTTTAACTCAGCAGAAGTCCACAGTTCGAAGTGAAGCTCAGCTTTGCTTCTAAACCTGAAGCTTTCTAACATACACTTTTACTCCCTCTGGGGAATGATTTTCTTGCAGATGAACAAAAATTCACATTGCTTTTTTGTAGCTCATTTGCATGTTTATGTACATTTCCTCCAAAATTATTGTTGCTGGGATAGGAGCCTAATGCAATGCCCAGTGTTCTAAGGATCCTCTATATGGATATTCAAATGTCTCAAATTACTTTAATTTTTTTGGTGGGGGGGGGGGGGGGGGAGGGAATAGGATGAACAGTTCAATGGGACATGAAAATCCACATTTAAAGAGTAGATGACGAGTTTGGTTTCATCCTCTTTCGTTTTCTTTCTTTTTTTTAAATATTTACCATTTTTGACCCTGCTTTTTCTCATGGTTGTACCATATATTGACAACAGGATTGCCTTTATTTGTTGTGACATAATTAAGGTGTACGAGAGCTCTTCTGGATGTCTGAGGCACAGAAAAGCCATTTCAGGAGTATTAATTAACCCTTTCAATTAGGCTCATTGATCAAAGTTCAGTGTGACTCCTAGGAAAAGATCATCTCCTTTCCCATTTTTTGGGTGTATAACATAGAAGCGGAGAAAAATCTGCAGCCAGATAATATCTGTGGTAATTACTTAATTAGCTTTTCAGTCACATTTTGTTGCTTTCTTTTTTTTCAGTATTCCAGTAGAAGTGATTGAAAGAACAAAAAAGCCCCTAATAATCTGCCTTCCACCAAAAGAAATTTGGAATGACCTGCTTGTTAATTTGAAAATTTTTATCTCTTTTCTGAAGATTTTACTTTTCACTAATTCATAATTTAAAAGTTTTGTGGCGGACATCAGAAATTCTGAGTACAAACATGGGAAAAAACCTCAGAAAATGCAGTAAACCACATAGTAATGATGACCTTGTATAATCTTTTTCTCCGTACAGTGGATGAATATTTTGGGTAAAGGACACATATCTCGTGAGGAAAAGCTTACAGCAATTATTTACGAACTTCTCTAACAATTCCATACCATATGAAAAATACTACACAATGCTCTTTGGCTTTTTTTTTGGTGTTTGAGTGATTTAGGAGGTTTTTGAGTTGTTGTGTTGGTTTTGGTTTTTTGCAGTTTGGGGTTTTGGACTTTTGGGCTTTTTTTACTTTTTGGGGGTTTGTTTTGTTTTGTTTTGGTGTGTAAGACACAACATGGAAGAAAAGTAGCATTAATGATCTGTCCTTGCACATTGTTGTTACATGTGATAGCCCTAAAATGTCTAATTGTAAAGCAAATTGTCTCTTCCTATATAATCAATTCATCAAAATATTTTTGTCTTGGCTTGTTATTATTCAGTTCTTAGCTACAATTATTGCTTTATTAAAACTCATATCTCAATTCCCCTTAAAATTGCTACTGTTGTCTCGCAAAAACGAAGCAGGTTTTAAATTACTGATTTTTCTATTGATGTGAAACCTGTGAAATAAAATTTGTCTCTTTTATTAAGGATTTATTTTTACTTATTCCATATAGATTACTCCTTGATCTAAGTCATCAAATAAGTATCATAAAGGCAATCTTCCCAAATTCCAGTATCACTTAACTACTAACTCCTACTACACTGCTATATGGCATAGGTTTTCTTGGTTGATGACAAAAAAGGCCCCACCAAAGCACCATTTCAGAAACTTTGTTCTTGAACATAATGATAAAAATATGATAGTTCATTACTGCTCTTATTTTTGCATTTATTTATTTAGCAAGCAGTGTACTATCTGATATTAGACTTGTAATCAGCTGTTACAAACATACACACACGTAAAAATGGTGGTGTTTCGAATGAAAACATGGCACCTTATTTATCTCTTTCATTTTAGGCAGGATAATCTGAGAAAAAATAGTTAAGGAATATATTAGATAATTAAGCAATAAACCCCATATAATGATCTTTTAATGTCTTTGAAATCATCTTATTTCCCTTAAACTAGAGAACATGCTAAAACTGTAATAACTACTCTTTATAAAAGATAGTGTCTCCTGGGGATCCTTTGACAGTCATGAAAAATGTCTGACAAACTAAATTCCTACAACTGTGTCATTTATGAGCAAATACATAGCAGGTACACCATGAAACATCCTATGTTTTGCAAAGGGCTGTATCTCATTTGGCAAATAAACAATTTTTAATTGCAACACGGCACATGCAGGACAACAAGGGGACCAGGCACAGTCAAGATGAGTTTACAAAAGGCAGGTCCTGCTTGACCTACCTGATCTCCTTCTATGCCAAAGTGAACCTCTTCATGGATGAGGGAGAGGCTGTGGATGCTGTTTACATGGACATCAGTAAAGCCTTTGGCATAATTTCCCACAGCATTCTCCTGGAGAAACTGGCTGTTCATGGCTTGCAGAGGTGTAGTGTTTGATGTGTAAAAAACTGTCTGGGTGGCTGGGCCTAGAGAGTGGTGGAAAACGAAGTTAAATTCAGCTGGCTGGTCACAGGCGGTGTTTATTTATGTCTTTATTTTCCCCCTTAGACCAATTTATTTGCTGGCAACAGTGGAATATAGATCTTTAAGTCTGCTGGCATTATATATGAGAGTTTCCTTTTATGGTTCAGGTTACCATATGTCCCTTTCTTCTGAGTTTTAAGGTTCATTCCTTGCCTTTTTTCCCACTGTTTAAAATTTGGTAAATATATAAAAACCTGAAAACAATGTGTTACAATAAGAAGTGCTAGAAAACTTTAATTATAGCTACTATGTTACTGCTAATAATTCAGCAGACCATGAGAAAAGTCAGTGCATGTCCATGCACATCTCAATCAAACACTTTTCACCAGCTTCTTTGCTTGCTAATTTTCTGTACAAACGGTGTTGCCCTATGTCTGCTTTGGGTTTCAGTTTGTTGTCTTTTAGCTTCCATCTTGGACTGGGATCCCAGGGGATTGGAGCAGATGGCTAACAATGCAGAGCAATCAAAATTTATTAGCCTGGAGGATGTGTAATTCAAACAGAAGTATCTTGTCAGAGTGAGCTAGAAGATGAAAATCCCAACAGGCCTTACTCCCAGATGCACTTACATGTAAGAGCTGGGATTCTTTAAGGGATATGAAGTCAGTAGGAAAATTTATCTGAAAGTAGGTTTGTGGAGGAGACTTTAGGAAACATAAATTTGCAAAGTCCTCTTTCATGCACAATTAATAGAGGAAAGTGCACATGGCACTACCTGTATGGCTTCAGGTTTTCTGAAACCCTGATAAAACCCTGATAAGATTTTATGTCCACTTCCTGTAAGCTTCTCTTTTCACTCTGAGTTTGCACAGCAGCTCCTTATCCGTGCATGGAGGCCTTCTGGCATTTTTGCCTGATTTCCTCCTTGGTGGGATGCTCCCAAGCTTGGAGGAAGTGATCCTTGAAATTCAATCAGCATTCTTGGGCCTCTCTGCCTTCCAGGGCTCTATCCCATGGGATTCTACCAAGCAGGTCCCTGAGGAAGCCAAAGTCTGCTCTCCTGAATTCCAGGGCAGTGAGCTTGAGTGCCTTCCTCACAGCCCTGAGGACCTCCAGCTCCACTGTCTCATGGTCACTGCAGCCAAGGCTGCCTTGGAGCACTACATTCCCCACCAGCTCTTCCCTGTTCATGAGCTCAAAGTCTTGTACCTCTTCTTTTTGGCTCCTCAATCACCTGTGTAAGTAAGTTGTTCACACATTCAAGGAACCATCCCAGTAGCTTGTGCCCGACATGGACATGTGCATCAGGCCCAGCCAGCATGAGTTTGTGAAAGGCAGGTCCTGCTTGACCAACTTGATCTCCTTCTTTGACAGAGTGACTCTAGCAAGTGATAGGGCAAGACAAAATGGCTCTGAGTTGTGCCAGAGAGGTTTAGGTTGGATCTAAAAAAAAATTTCTTCTCTGAAAGGATGGTCGGGCATTGGAACAGGCTGCCCAGGGAAATGGTGGAATCATCATCCTTGGAAGTGTTCAAAAAACCTGTAGATGTGGTGCTTAGAGATATGGTTTAGTGGTGGACTCATCAGTGTTAGGTTAATGGTTGAACTTGGTGATCTTAGAGGTGTTTTCCAACTTTAATGATTCGGTGGTTCTAAGTTGTGCAAGCTGGTGGCAGCTATGTTTCTTGATAGTAGATGTTGTTCTTGTCCTATATTCCATGCTTTCTTTTTCTGATGTTGAGTGTTTTGACATGGTTACAGTGAAAATAAACGGGAAAAAAAATTATTCCGAAGATAAAGCCCCAGAACATCAACTATTGTTTCAGGGAACCATGGTAGTACTTTCACTTTGTAAATGACTGGAAACCACAAAAAGGGCTCTTTTCAGCTAGGCGTTTCACCAAACCCGAAAATCTCATCGATATGAGCATCAGAGAGCACCACTGACATACAGGAGTGACACAAAGGTTTTAAACAGATACTGTCAGCAAATTGCATTTCTCTGCAGTAATATCTAAAGCATATTTGGATGGGACAAAGTGATGAGACTTCAAGGTAGCTCACTGAAATTTCACAGATCTCACTGACACATGGGGAGGATCTCACAGGATACTGTATGGCCCAATATGTTGAATGGAACCCAAACTACCTGAAGAAGGAATAAGTTAATTTCCACTAAATATGGACAATGCCTTTTGACTGACAAAGTTACATAATGTAATGCTAGTTACTGGAATCAAGGCAACAGAAATGTCTTATTGAGATTCTTTTTCAGCTGGCTAAGGAAATATTGCACACTGGTGACAGGGTGCATCCTTGGAACAGTGCAAAAAGACAGAAATCTCCTCATAATGCCTTTCTCAGTTATTTCGGCTGCACATGCGTGGAAATATTTTTGTAATTGTTAAACAAAGGTTGTTAAAACATTTTGACTTTACTGGGAGAAGCACCAAAGTGGGTTTTACCCAAATACAATCTCATCATGCCCCATGTTTCAGAGGAATTCTTAACTGTAAAAGTAATTGGTGAAAAGTTTTACAGTCACAACCTTGTAGAAGAAGGGACATTCATCAAACCAAGGAGTCTGCATAGGTAACCAACCTCCTAGCCAAATTCTTAGCATACCATATTGTTATCTTTTCAAGTGAATTTACTAGTGAGGGGGTCTTTCTGCAAAGTAAAACAGCCCAGCTGAATCTACTTTTAGTAAGATAGGTTTCCAATAAGATCACAGGAAGAAAGCAGCACAGACAGCACAATATTGGTAGATTTGGTATTATCTTTGCTTAGATTCCCCTGACTGTTAGCAGATTTCAAACACTGAAAGCTGCTGAAATATTAGACAACCTGGTGAAGGGAGCAGAGCTGCTGTTCAGCTCATACTTTCCTGTTATCTTCCAATTGGTGGTGACATGTGTTCCCCACCAGAATTAATTCTATTTATTTATAACTGAGTGCCCTGGCTGACTGGCAAAGATGGGATGCTAAATAAAACAGTGTGTAGTCTTCCAAAATCTGGTAAAGTATTGAAGGAGGCCACTTTTGGCTGCAAGATATGACACTTCAGTCTAATCCTAGTTAAATGTTATTATGCTCTTTCACAAAAAGTGTTACTTTCTGCCTGACCCCATTGTGTTTCATTGCATTACCTTAAATTCATCCATATTATAATGCAAAAGCCTAAATATTGGCATAAGTCTAAACCTGCAGAAATTTCTGAAGAAATGACAGAGATAATTTTCATTTTTCATTGAATCATGATAAAAGATAAGGGAGAAATGTTACAAGTGATTTGAATATGCCTAGCAATTACTGTTCATGAAATATAATATCATTTATTGAGGAACAATATTTTACCACTTAGAACTCTCAGATTCTTGTATATGAGTATGCTAACACATTAGATATACTTAATATCTTTGATGAGGGGCAGTTTCCTTCTTTGTTTACACTTAATTTGTACAGGCATTCCATAGGGAATGTGAAAAAATTAATATCAGTTAATTCTACTTAATAACTGAAACAGCTTCCTTGAAGGTAGGGAAAAGAGTCTAGTTCCATAGTTCATAAACTTGGCTGCACATCATTAGTCTTTCATGTTAATTTCTGAGCTGATTATCAAAATAATATATAGAGGACAATATATTCCAGAAAGGACTGCAACAGCTGCAATACCACATTATTACTGTAGTTAATTACAGATAATGAAATATTAATGTAATGTGTAAAAATTTAATTTTAATTGTTTTAAATTTAAAATTATTGTTACATTTTTATTTCTTTTGCATTTAAGAATTATTTTAATGTAGCAGGAAATCTTTGTGCTAGGTGCTATATACCTAAAAGATGTCCCATTATATGGGAAATCTGAAAGGAGTGAAATATCTTTTAGTTCATTATCAAATTAGGAAAAATTAAGTCCTTAAATAAGAGAAAATCAGCCTTTAGCGATATAGCAGGAATCAATGAAAGGACAAAATTTTAAACAAGAAAGAACAAGGGAAAAAGTAAATTAGGACACTACTTAATAAATAGAGACTCATTCAGAATACTGATTTTAATGAGAGAGAATGGGAGAGGAAACCTCAATATAGATTTAGGGCCAGATTCTGCAGGCTTTGTACCTGAAGAAGCAAGAAATAGAAAAGGCATGAAGTAGCCAAGAAAAAAAGAGGGCATGTAACTGATTGTTAAACGCAACACAAAGGGGCAATAATCTACCAGGGAGTTTTGGGTCACATTGCCAAACCAAAGGTTATCCTAAGAATGGGAGCCGAGCAGGAAGTATGGGAATGACACTTCTGACTCATTTCTTAACAATGATAATGAGAAATAAAGCAAACTACTAAGATATTCTGAAAAGAAGAGTGCAAATCTAACCAGCTCTATAATTCTGGAAATGTGAAGACAAGTGCAGAAGATTTAAACAGTTCTTTATCCAATAGCTGCGAGTAATGCATGAAAGCAAAGGAGAAGGTAGTCAGAAGTAAGCTTCAATCCTGATAACAGCTGGCTCTGAAGCCCTTGATGTTTTTTAAAGAGTGTTCAGTTGGGCCAGGCTGAGAAAGCTAATCATGAAATTCCCTCTACAGAAATGTGAAGTGCAGTACCCAATGCAAAAAATAGAGCATGTGTTTTAAAAAAAAAAAAAACATATTACAGGAAGGGAAAGAACCAGAAAGTCTTCAGACTTATCTTCAAGGTTTGGACC
This sequence comes from Oriolus oriolus, assembly GCA_013400235.1. Taxonomy (NCBI): domain Eukaryota; kingdom Metazoa; phylum Chordata; class Aves; order Passeriformes; family Corvidae; genus Oriolus; species Oriolus oriolus. Next base: position 334,707 of record VXBT01000642.1, read on the forward strand.
TAAGAGATCTATTGTGGATGAGATAATGAAAAAATTAAATCCTGCAAATGATCAAGAAATTGCCGTGTAACATTTAACAAATAATAGAATTTGACAAGCGAGGACATAGCACAATGAACTGTGTCAAGGATGGGTACTTAGATTGTCTTGCCAGTGTGAAGAGTCTAAAATGTGTTAGAAGGAAACACCTTAAATAGAAAGATTTTTCAGGACCTGTCCTGCAGTACACAAAAGGAATAAAATGTACCTTACAGGTTAAGGCTAAATAGCAAGGATGAAGAGAAAATCTGATGTTTGGAAAAAACATGCAAGAATTACACTGCACTGCAACACTTTGTAGACACCAATACTAACAGACTGCAGTATCACCACTAGCTCTGAAGATCCTTTTTTTAAATTCAGTGAAACTCATCACAGCTGGATATTAACTGATGGTCTGTCCGAAAGAAAAATAGCAAACCAGCTTTTATTTCTGTTTCCAGTTCATAAAGGTACCTGAGAGTTCCCACCTGAGCCTGAACACTTATTAAGCCATTGAACTCTGTGCTTTGTGGGCTCCCCCCACCCAGGACTGATCAAGGCTGTGACCATCACTTCAACCAATGGACACGGAAAATGCAACATCCAGTCTCACTGTGCATGCACAGGTAGTTATAACTTTCATCTCCAGTATTAACTTTTAAAATTTCTTTCTCTTTCTTACTTTTCCTTATATATTTTCTGAAGTGATATCTTTATACTTTTCTTTTGCTGTATTACTACAGATAATAATAACCAAAATGGCTACATATCTCCTTTCCATTACAACCAAATTGTTCTGAAATAAACCCTACATGTATATCTATATCTATATCTACATATATATATATATATATATATATATATACACACTGATCATTCAGTGTAATTTCACTCTGATCCTTCCCAAGGTGTCTATTAACAAGCACCTGAGTTACCCTCACCTTTAGGGGTAGGTTGAAACAGAAATGCATCAAACAGCCAGTCAAAGAGGTGATTATCCTGCTGTGTTCAGTGTTTGTGCAGCCTCACCTTGAATATTGTGCAGTTCTGGGACCCACCATTTAAGAGATGTGAAGGTCCTTGAATGCATCATACCTGCCACAGCAGCTGTAGCAGTGGCTTACAGGAATTCCATTGAAAATTTGCTAAAACAATTGAGTCATCCTGTGATACCCAGTCTAATCTTTTGTTAGAAAAATGGTGTCAAAATAACATAGAGAGGGATATGTGCAATGAACTCTATTTGCAGAAGCCAATATTTTAATTCCCTCTGTAGTCAAGGGAGGGGAAAAAGTTATAGGACATGATTCATCTTATTCTTAAGTAGATACCTAAATAGGTCAGATGAATCATGCTCTAAAAGGGCCTTTTCTCTCTGGGAGCTATAAAGAGAATCCAAAGTGACTAATTCAGATCTAGACAACTAAACTATAGATGTCTAAAGTTAGCTGCAGTGAATCCCACACAGCATGGCTTGTACCTTCCTAGTGCATGAAAAAGGCTGGGGAGTAAATTCACTTTCATAGCTGACACAGTTGTAATATACAGTCACAGACAAATTTGATTTGTCCTAAGCTGACATTTCTCCAACAGAAAGCTGAAATAAGAACTCTTTGAGTAGCAGAAACAGTAAATCTACTTTGGAGTTTGCAAATACATAAAGTTAACAAATCTCAAAATATAACTGGGGATTCCCAAGAATTATCTTAGTTTACCAAAAATTATACTGTGATAACACTACTGCTTGCAGTGAAGTAGTAACTAAATCTAAACTAAATAAACTACAAAAAATGGTGACTAAAATGTCAGATGGATGAAGCAAGTGTCTCACAAAATGACCCAGTGACTTACAAAGGGACTCTCAGGGATGGTTCAACTTATATAGGACAAAACTGAGAAGCAGGACAGTGGAGGTTTACAAGCTTCTGCTGGGCCATTCATCCATCAGCTCTCACAATACTTGGACTGAAGGCACCTGCTAAAACTGGTGGAAATTCAGGTTCAGACATGGAAAAGAAAGCATTTCTTTTCACAGCATGTAATGAATCTCTGTTATTTGGTGCTGTAGGCTGCTGCAAAGGCGAACATCACTAGTTGCAAAAAGGATTAGATAAACTCATTGAAAGAGCAATAAGCAGACAGTAAAGGAACTAGGCAGGGATCTACCATTAAAAACTCCTAAAATTACTCTAGATGCTGGGGAATACAATGAGAAATAGAATGCAGACACAACCAGAACAGGCAGGATGTGCTCTTCCTACCCTTCTCTTTCTGCCATTGCCAGAATACAGGGCTCTGCTGATCCAGCCTGGTAGGGCTCTTCTTAACTTCTTACAGATATAAAACCTTGCTCATATAAACTGCTCTGATCATTTCACTCCTTTTAAGCAAATACTTAGAAAGGATGAACAAAATTTCCCCTAAGTTCGAGTAAGAAGCATAACTCAATGTATAGACCAGTCCATTTTTGAGTAGCTCTAAGATGGGCAGCAGGAACAGCTTTAAATGACTGAGCCTCAGGACACAAAGTACCAGAACAAATTAATTTAGTTTTGCTTCTGATTAAATTTCCAGGGAGACTCTCAGTACCTCAAAAAAAACCATGTTAATCACTTTAGTAACAATCTTGGGTAAAGCATTCCACAATTTTCTATGGTGCAAGTGCAGGTTATTAAATTTTGTGATGCCCTCTGGAATGGAGAATGCGGGGAGTCTGGACTTGCAAAGACTTGCAAACCGACAGGACTTGTGTTCCACAGCTGTCAAATGAGACTTTGCACCCTCATTGAAACTCTTCTCCATTGAACTTCACAGCTTTTAGTCCCTGCTCATCACCACAACCCTTTTCAGTTAACAGCTTTGCAGCCTGAGTTGTATATTAAATGTGTTTGCTATTTAAGACAGGTGCTGGCTGGGGTCTTCATGTTTTTATAGGGGCTGAGATAGATCCTTCCTGTGTTAGAACTGCACAATTAGTGCCCAGCATAGCGCTGACATCACTCATCACATATATTCTTCTGAGATACTCAGTGCCATTCCAGAGAATTCTTCTAAATAAGTCTTAGTAATTTGCAAAGATACCTGAGGGAATGAATTGTGAACAGTTTGACCCTGACTTTTCATGTATCTCTCACAAGCATCACTGAAAAGACAGCTGCAGTCAGACATAAAGAAAAATACATTTCAAATTTTTTAAAGAGTTGTTTTGGGGTGTTGGCTTTTTTTTTCCCATCTGTGTGTAAAAATGTTGCTCTGTTAGAGATCATTTTGAATCTTTTTCATAGTAAAATCTGAAATATTTTAATTAAAATTAAAAGGCTAATTAATTTTATGGTAGAGTAGAAATGGGGTCTGAGAAAGGCTTTAGATATATGCCCTTTGAAGGTAATATTTGCAAAACAGAGATACCTGCTACTCTGATAAACGATGATTAAGATTTCCTGCTGTGAGCATGCATTCTCTGCTAGACTCAGTGAAAAGGGATGTTGTATCATGCTATTATGCATACCTAGTAACCCTCAAGACATAAGCTTCAATCTGCAATCACTGAATATCTTTACTTTTCTCTCTAAAAATGACATCTTTTGTAATGACCGTTGTTGACATAAAAAAACATATGAAATTAGGTACGTGTTATTACATATGTGTTTTAGATTAAGTCATTAGATTTTTTAAAGAAACAAGATAAGAGAGGAAGTGGTAACAGTGGAAAAAGAGAAATAAAAGAAGTGTTCACAAATAAGTGGTGAATTCAAGTGGGAAAATCTGGTTTATTTCTATGTTGCTTTGCCCTTCAACTTGTCTGCTGGCTCTACATTAGCATTCAAAGAGCAGTATTGCATTCCTGGTGACTCACTAAGCTATTATGAATATGCAAAATATCAGAAGCTTTTTATGTCTATGGTTTGTCTTTCTTAGATGTTCGAAAGAATAATTGAAGCCAATCAGTTCCTGAAAACTTGAATATAGGTGAATTCCATTATGTAAGAAAAAAGGGATTTAATAATTCTTCTCACAACACACCAAAATGTTGATTTCTATCTGTTTTCTAAAGACAATACCTCTTGTTTACTTTTCCCCACAATAAGACTAATTGATTTACAGGTTAGTATGTTATACTATTTTTCTTTCTCAGTTTATTTTTAGGCAATACATTAAAGGACAGTCTATTCAGTGAAGTATTTGATAAGTTATAGTTTCTCTCTCTTCTTTTTAATAACTTCCAACCTTCTGAACAAAACACAAATACAATTTTACAAGTAATTCTCAGCAAGTTCTATTTTATTTATGCATTCAAATAAACCCACCATAATTAGGTGAGAATTATAGTATCTGATCTTGGGATCATTCTCCTTTCTCTTTTCTTTTAATAAATACTGATTTCTCTTCTAAAGTTAATTAAATAGCAAGCAGTTATCAGCGTTGGAAGGGTAGTGCTTTTGGTTCGTGAGAGGTTTTTAGGTTTTCATTGTGTCGTTGGTGTAAAGGCTACACAAACTCTTTGTAATATCCCTGGAAAGTACCAGCAGCTCAGAACTAAAGAGTGCAAGCAAGAGACAACAGCCACTCATTCAGTGAAGCAGGAATGATTTACAATGGACAAGGTATGGAGTATTGCCTAAAGAACAACGTAAAGACACAATGTTTCTTCTTCCTGTACCTCTTTCCTGTCTCTTTGCAGCTTCAATTTTCAGCATTTGACATTGTATTTATTGTCAGGTAAGGTTTTGTTAAGTGTCTTGCACTGATGCTCAGCTATGGGGGAAATATCAGTCTCCCTGGTTTTTGGTCTCACTTCTGGATGCTCGTGAGGATATGACAATTCTGGCCTTTTACCTGGGGCCAGGAGCAGTACTGGGCTGTAGGAGAACTTGAACCAGGGATGGAAAGAGACAGGAAATGGCTTGAAAGACTGGCCCACAAGTCTGATTTGCATGACTGTAGCAAAACTGAAATATTAAAATTCTCTGGGAGAATATAAATTTGACTGCTCACCCTGGTTGCCTAAGACGGAAGTAATATCCACATTCCTCAGCTGGCTGTAGAAGAGTAACATGTGCAACTCTTTAGCCAGTGTACATGTTGAGCTGCTGGCCTGGGACCGTTCACCAGGATAATGTCTGAAGTTCACTTTAACACTATGCCATCACCTGGGGTCTGAAACCTGTATGACTTTCTTTTAAGCTGTTTGAGTTCTGAGTAATGAGGCCAGATCTCCCACAGGGCTTTGTAAACTGCTGCAGCTCTGTGTGAAGTCGTTGAAACAGGTTTGTATTTTCATTTAAGAAATCTGACTGCATCAAGACCTTCAAGAGACTGGTTAATCTATGATAAAAATGAACAAATGAACCAAGGGAGAGAGAAGAAGGAACAGGGAAAAGGAGACAGGGGGAGGAAAAAAAAAAAAAGAAAATAAGAAAGAAAGAAAGAAAGAAAGAAAGAAAGAAAGAAAGAAAGAAAGAAAGAAAGAAAGAAAGNAAAAAGAAACAAAGAAACAAAGAAACAAAGAAAGAAAAAGATGATCTTCTTGACCTTTTTTTTTTTTTCTTTTATAACTTTTGGAAATAGGAAAAAAGTGGAGGAGTTAATAATAGCAGTTATAAAAGGAAGACAGACAGAGGAGAGTGTTGCATCCCCCTGAATACAGATGAATCTAAAAATATCTTGATACCGATTAGTTTAGATGCACTAGAAATAATGTCATTTCAGGTTCTCTGATGTACTTCAGCTGGAGGAAATCATAATTTCTAGGAGTCTAAAGGATTCTTAATTAGCATTAAATACAGTATTGTTTACCAAAAAACCCTACACAACAAACCAATCATAATCAGAGCCCACTATCCAGTACACCTATGACTTTTCACAAATTTCTACTCATATTTTCATTTCACTGTAAGCACAACTTTTAGAACAGAACTTTTTATCTGACCAATATATATTGAAATTTAAATTCTGGGAGTGGGGCTATGATGCTTAGAAAGGGATACTGTAATATCATGTTTCGAAGAAGCTCAGTTTCTATCCAGCTTGCTTGCAGAGATTTGGACATAACATGGGGAGAAGTCATATAGCCCAAACACTGAAATAGAATCGTAAAATTATAGAATCTTACAATGGCTTGGGTTGGAAGGGATCTTAAATACCATCTACTTCTAACAATGGGCAGGGGCACCTTTTGGTAGACCAGCTCGCTCAAATTTCTGTTGAACATGGCCTTGAACATTTCCAGGGCTGGGGCATCCACAAGCTCTCTGGGTAACCTGTTTCAGTGCCTCACCACCCTCACAGTAGAGAATTTCTTCCTAATATCTAATCTAAACCCATTCCCTTTCAGTTTGAACCCACTTCCCCTTGTACTGCCACTCCTACCAATAGTCTTGCCCCATGTCTCTTGTAGGCTCCCTCCAGGTACTGGAAGGCCACAATTAGGTCATCCATAAGCCTTTTCTTCTCCAGGCTGAGCAACCTCAATTCCGTCAGCCTTTTCACAAAGAAGATGTGATCCATCCCTCTGATCATCTTGGTGGCCTCCTCTGGACTGGCTCCAGCAGGTCCCTGTCCTTCCAGTGTTTGAGTCCCCAGAGCTGGAGGCAGCACTGCAGGTGGAATCCCAACAGAGCAGAGGGGGAGTGTAGTAGTGCGGATTTCATGTCAAATTTATGAGTTGGTACATTCCTGGTTTTCCCCTATTAAGTTCTTAATAAAGGTTCATCCCAGCCATTCCCCCTTCTCTGCCCCTACCCCAAATAAAGTAAAACCCTTCCCTCAAACCATGCCTATCACCTAAACCACCCCCAGAACTCCCCTGTCAATCCCCAAAGTCCATGCACCTGCTCTATGTCAATCATTCCCAACCCTACCCCTGCTTCCAGAATCTTCTGTTATATTCGACGCCCCATTTGATATTTTGTATGTTAATCATCTCTGTTGGTCCCTTATTGGTTGTATGTGAATATTACTCCACCTTTTATCCCTCCCTNGGCTACCTGCGGAGCTAGCCGGGAGCCCTAGGATTTTAGGGTAACGCAGCACTGCCGCAGGGGAGAATCCCCACCCTTGTCCTGCTCCCCACACTGTTTTGGATGCAGCTGAAGACATTGATTTTCTGGGCTGCAAATGTCCATTCCCAGCTCTGTCATCCCCCAACACCCCCCCAAGTCCTTCTGGGCAGGGACTCTTGATGTGCTCATCCTGTGTTTATGCTGGGGGTTGCCCTGACCCAGGTGCAAGCCCTTACACTTTGTCTTTTTAACCCACATGAGATACCCATGGGCAGCTTCTCAAGCTTGTCCAGGCCCTCCAGCATCCCATCCTTCAGGTGTGTCAGCTGCAGCGTCAGTTTAATGTCATCTGCAAATTTGCTAAGAGCGCACTTGATAACTCCATCTATGTCTTTAACGAGGATATTAAAAAGCATTGGCCCCAGTAGAGACCCCTGAGGGACACCACTTGTCATTGATGTCCATTGGGACCCTGAGCTGTTGACCACAACCCTCTGGATGTGACTGTCCAACCACTTTCTTATACATCTAATTGGGGTTCACTCATTGAACCCATCCAGTTTAGAGAGAAGAATGTTCTGGGAGATCATATCTAACTCTTCAAAGAAGTCCAGATAAATGAAATCTGTGACCCTTCCCATGCCCATTTTCAAGCACAGTGTCACTACAGAAATCATACAGAGGCCCTTATTTTTGTTTCATCTCTCCCCTCTCCTCAGAAAACCGAGTCTAAAAAGAGTGTTTAGTTATTACTGGTGGAATGCCTGTTCATGTGAAATGATAGAAAACATTTTTGTAAAATTATATTTTAAAAAACAAACAAACACAACAAACAATCCCAGCCAGAACCCTCCAAGGAAATTGACTTCCATCAAGAGAGGACTGACTGACGGCTGGCATGCTACTACACTGAGTACTAAACTAGTCCCATAAGAAATCACATGTGCTTTCTACTCCCTCACTGAAATATGCTAATCTCACCAGAAAAAAAGAAAAATATTTCTGGTGGTTAGAATGTCCTTACCCTTCATCCTGACACACAAGGACTGATGTTGACTGCATCAAGACTGGACATCAACATTCTGACTGGACATCAAAAAATGAGGTGTTGGAATAGCCCAATCTCACCTGGCCTCCAAGGAATATTAAAGACAAGCTTGTGGTGTCCCAGATTGTGGGAAGTATTAAGTACCTCAAAAAGGTAAAAGGAAAAAAGAGAAGTCATTGGAGTTACTCAGTAGGAAGCCTTTAACTCTTAATCCTACCTTTATACAAATTCCTGCCTCCTCGGTAGCATAGACCCCCACAACAGCATTGCTAAACAGTTGTGCTGGAGACCAGAATAAGAAGCAGAAAGCAACAGTGACATCCACATCCACCTGCTTAGTAAGACCTAGCAGGTGGTAAATCTGAAACTCCTCCGAAATGAACTTATATAGAAAGTCTACTATAAAAAATAGCATCTGCCTATGGTGTAATTTGTCCCAGAAAAGTCTATCCTTGTCTCTCTAGACTGCAAAAGAGCCTAGAGATACTAACCTCTTAATTAAGATGCTTTGGTTAGGGCATTAGAGTTAGGGGTGCAGAACAAAGTCTGTAGCCCAAAGTGCTGGAAGAATTTAGATGTCATTTGCATTTAGCATTGTTTTTGGATAATGATGTCAGATTTAGACAACTGAAATCTGCTTAAGTCTTGCTTAAGACAAGCTGCAAGCCTGCAGCATTATTAGGGAAAATTGACTTTTTTAAAATTTTGTTTTTTACATACTTCCATTTTTCTCTGGCGTGGAACACTCACAACAGTTTCTCTGCACATCTAATGTAAGGCTGAATTTTGATTCCTTTTACTATTGTTTTTCTCTTTTCTAAATTTTTCTCAAGTACAAAAATTTTAATAGTGTATTTTGACATAAGGAAAGTGTGTATGTGATTACTTTTACTGGGCTACATTAAAATTGTAATCTGATTTTTAAAACTGAAAGAAATTCTCTTTGTCTGACAAAGAGAAAAAGCCAAAACAGAAGAAAAGTTGAAAACAGAGAAAGCAGGCAGCTAATTGACAACCAGTTTTCTGCTGATTTTTCTCAAAAAAAAAAAAAAAAAAAAAGTGATGTTCCTATACCAGGAACCTGTCTATTTAAGCTAACAGTAGACCTATTCCCCTTCCAAAAGGGGAAAATCCCCAAAAAACTAAGGCAATTACATTTAAAGGGACACTGAAATACTACATCAAGAATCAGTCTTTTCTGATACAGAAATTGTATCTTTAGATATGTTTGCCAGTATTATGTACAGTTGCCTAAAACCATGGTGGGTGTGAGCACTAGCTGTCATGGAGTATGGAAGTTAAACACCGGCCTGCCCAGTGCTTGCCAGGAAACGGGCTGGGTGGCTGGGGTTTGAGAAACACAAGCAAAGGGCCCTGGTAAGACACTTTGTGAATAACTCTATAAATACCCAGTGAACAGCAAGACTCCTGCGCTGCTCTCTTGTTGGCAGAACAGGTATTTTTGAGGATCTGTGCTCTTAGCAACATTTTATTCACCAGCCTTATCCAAATCAGTCTGTTTTCTCATTTGGTATTTATATGTATACTTATCCTGCAAATATAAGATACAAATTCAAATATAGTGAGCTAGGTAATGTTAAGAATATTTAAAGGGAAATAAAAATCTTGTGTTAGTCAAATCCATTCCTTACGGGAAAGTCAGAGGAACATCTATGCAGCAAATGTGACAGATGTCAGTTCAGAAGACTACTATTAGTTATTATTACTATTCTGTCACCATTTTATGGTGACACTAAGACAAAGAGAAGAATCATCACTCTAGGAGCTAAAAATGACATGCGACTATTTTTGGTGGGAAAATGCAACATGGTCTGCACTTAACGGTAGTTCCACCTGCAGCCACCTTTTTTCTGTTGTAGTAATACAATTAATATTTTCCCAATCAAAAATGTACAAGAAAGAGGAAAATGCCTTCGTATGCTTCTAAGAAGTCCATCTTTTATCCTGATTAAGTATATATGGGTAGCATTCTCGTCTTTCAATGTTTTGGTTGTAAAAATATATTTTTGTTCTGTGACAGATGATGAAATACTTAAACAAATCTCTGTTTTGTGGGTTTGGTTAGTTTGGGTGGTTTTTAATCTGCTTTATTCTTTTCTTGAAATGTTTTTAATGTGCCTTATAACATCTTCTGTTTGTACTGAAGTAATATATTTTAGCTCTATTTTTCTTAAGAACAGATTTAAAAGAAATGATGCTGATTGATGTTTCTGGTATTTCCTAAATCTATACAGTTTTTACAGTGTTCAGTCCTGTGAGTAATGTAAACTGCTTCTTGCCTTGCATATGTCAGGGAAATGATCTAGCACTGTCAAATTTTGCCTACATTTTTTTTTAATTTGAAGAATGTAAATGCATTAGCATTTTCACATTTATAAGCACATGATGCATAAATCGCGCTTTTCCATAAATACTTAGATTGCAAATTGACAAAAAATGCAATATGAAAATCCTTTCCTTGTGACTATACCCCTGAAATAGTGCAGCATCTAAGATAATGCTTTTAAACAAGATAACTTGCTTTTATAGCAGAGTGAATTTGTTCAGCATTTATAGAGTAGTGCTCTGGGAGCCAATCTGTGCTGTCATAATTCAATGACTAAATTCCTTGATTTTCCCTACTTAGGTAGCAAAAAAATAGTGTAGACACGTCATATAGAAAGCAATATAACAATGCCCTAATGACAATAAAGTCCTTGCTGTAAATTTGGAACTGTAGAGTTTGCTCTTAAGAAGACACTGTCAGCATAGAAACATCATGTCTTTATTAATTTTTATTTATTTTATCAGGGCTTTTTTTTTTTTGACTGGGAAGATCTCTTGCCCCTGTCAGTCTTTGTCATGTTGTGAGCTCTGTTGTTGTCAGGGCAGCTGGTACCGCTGAAAGACTAGATGAAATTTGGCCCTCAGACTGCAAAACACTTTTGGAGTCAGGATCAATGTCTTATTTGGGATTTCACAACTAAAGCAGACTGAGAAAGTATTACAGGTTTGACCTCTGAAGTTATTAATGCTTCCTGTTGCAGTAAGTGAGGGGCATCGCTGTGGTATGGAGCCATTCCCACCAGCCTGTGAAGGTTCTGCATGGAGGAGCAAAGCAGAGCTGTAACAGCCTTGTCTGAAGGCAGAATTTGGTAATCGTCTGTAAAGTTATTTTACAAGAGACAGTGTAATTATTAAAACACAGACAGATCGTGCTTCGATATACTAAGCATACTGTCTGCACTTTCTCTGAGGCACTAGACAAGTAAATGAGAAATAAAAATAGATGCCTTGAGGGGGAAGAAAATAAGATTCAAACTGCAGCATTCATTCATGGCCTGATTGCTCCGCACAACTTCCCTGCCCCATTTGGGCCTCAGACTCCTCAGAAAGACAGCTCCACAGCCAGAAGAGAAGTATATTTATCACAGCAGCGGTGCCAGCCAAACCTCTGCATTTTAAGGAAGTAACACCGTAGTTTTCTATCACACACCTTTTGTTCTAAAGTGTTTTATTTAGCCTACACAAATATGGATTGCTTCAGTTGATTTAAATTATCTTAGGAATTTATTCGGAAGTAATTTATTCTAAGGTTCCTGCTATTCCTGGTTTCTTGGAAGGTTTTTTTCCTTCATGCAGTGACTTAACACTGGTACTCAATAGGAATAGAAACAAAGGATTCTGTTTCCCTTCAGGCTGCAGTTTCTTCTCCATGCTAGTTATATTGCTGGCGAATTCAGAGAGTAGCTGATATTAGTGAACATCATCTTAAACATCATTAATAAAGGCTGTGATCAATCCTTGTCCCTTGCATTTTGAGCCATGTAGCTTCATTATCTTAATGTTTTTTTTCTTATTATTTAATAGCAGTAGGCTTTCCTTCACTTTTCAATCTCTGCAAGACTACTTGTGTGTATGCGAATCTCAATTAACTTTAAACCCATGTTCAAAGGAATATTGTACGAGAAAATTCAAAAGTGCAGGTACATTGCTTCAGCTGGAATAAAATATGTTGAGTTAAAATGGAACTGTGAAGGAAGTGGCCTTGCCAAGACTCTTCAAAGAGAAAAGCATTGTTCTCATAGTAATTACTAAGACATCCTAAACAAGGTTATCATATCACAAAACTTATGAGAGAGCTAAATTAACATTAACCTCTTGGTTATTTGCATATATCTATAGGAAAGTTAATACTTTTTCCATTTCAGATTGTTTTCAGACCTCTTTATCCTATTTACTTTCAGTTGATGATATTTTCCCATCCACTTACAAGCCCAAATATTTTGTTTCTCTTCTTAGTACTGTTCTTCTTAATATGAGCAGTCATTCTTTTATCTAACACAGGAATGAATTTCTGAATGTACTCTTCACATACTCACAAAGCTGGCAACTGTGCTTATCTTCAAATCAACCTCTCTTGTGCAGAAAGTGGTGTGCTCATTCAGGCTTTTATCCATCATACACTCTTCTTCCTTGTTTCATCCCACAACAGGCTTCTCAAAGGCTGTCCCACCACTGTGGGGACCACCTCCTGTTTCTGTCTCAGATTGCGTCATGCCCAAACCTGTGAAGTCATTAAACTGTTTCCTGTCCTGAGAGCACAGACACTTCTCCTGCTTTCTGAGTTCCTTCCTGCCCATCTGCTGTGAGCTTCTGTCTTGATTCTGGGAGATGGAAGAGCAATATATGTACTCCAGCATAAGATCTGATGAGATCCTGTGGGTTTGCCCACCTTTTAATTATTACCTGCTCCTGACCAGGAGGTTTCCCTGGTTCTGCCAGATGTAGCTCTTGAAATATTCGCTTATATTTTACTTCTTGTCTTTTGGTGTGATCTGGAAGAAGCTTACAGCACTTTCTCTACCATTTACAAAGTTACTGTTTTAAACACTACTGCTCCCAATGCTCCTGTTTATTGTCTAAATCATGTCTGGAAAAATTTGAATAGTTTTTCTCTAAAAAAAGAAATTAATCCATAATCTTTCCTCTGACTGCAACATTCTCTTCTTTGAGATCCTACTGTTTCTCCAACCTATTCCTTCAGGAGTTTGCAAGCTTGCAAATTCTCAGTCCAGAAATATCTGTGGCAGCACCAAGGTCACCAGTAACCTCTTTAAGCAGCGTTCCTTACTTTTGCTGGGTAGATATTTAGGTAAGTTTTACAATAAATTGACGAATAACTCTATTTCTGTCATCAGCAGTTGGAATCTGATAGACCAAGCTGCACAAACTCTCTGTAGATTCAAGAAGATTTCTAGGTTAAAAAGGTGGGTGAAAGTAAATGTTTTTTATTTAGACAGGAATTAATATTCCCTGTAGCTTACTATAGTGAAGGTGAGACAAAAAGAAGGAACAAATCAAATAAAGCAGTCAGGTAATAATGCTAATTTAAAGGAGGTAAAAGCAGGAATAGTGTGTAGGTTTTGTATAATACTTTTAGCAGATGATGACATAAGGACAAGACTTTCTGCTTCTGGGATTCATTGTGATGAGGCTCAGTTCATGACCCCAAGTCAGGAAGAACAGGTAAGAAAAGAGAACAAAATATCATTGTGTATCTGGACAGATACTATCAGATTGACTAACAATTTACTTTTAAGTCTGTTTATATCTGCCAGAAAAGTTCACAGCTGAATAATAAAACTATCTGCCTGGCCCAGAGGGAGTAGAGTAAGCTTTTAAGGTAACTAGCCACAGAAATTATTCCAATGACTGTGCTCCAGTTTTACTTGGGGATATCTTTATAAATGCCAATGTACCTCCTCTAAGCACACATACACAACTGCCTTGATGCTAAAACTCTCCCACTAGCAGCATGAACTTAACTATTCAAAACATTTAAACCCTTGTGGACATTTAAACCATGACATACTGATCAATTCATGCCATACTGTTCCGTCTGAAGAACCCAGAATCCCTGCTTTTCCTATCAGCAGCAGAACAGACATACTGTATATAAGAAATCCATTTCCTTCTGTAGGTCAGGTGGACACAAATTATTGTTAATGTGTTGTGCAACATTTGCTTTCTTGCTTGCAATTAATGTCAATTATTTTAGTAAGCTGCTATATATAGGCTTAAATAGTAGCAGCAGTAGCAGTAGGAGTAGTAGTGGTTATAATGAAAATAACAATAATCAGTATCAACAATAATAATATAGGTCCCATTATTAACCTTTTATTTCACCATTTAGTGGGAGAAAAAACGTATCTTGCAATTCTGGTTAAAGTATTTTGTAGCAGTATTGCACAGGTTATCTTCTGTTTCATACTGGGAGTGTAAACCCTTGTGGAAAGGACTGGCTTTTCTTTCTGTGCTTGTATTGGACTTGACACACTGTTTATGTCAACAGCAGCTAGTAGGTGCTACCAGTAAGACAGTGAAAAAACAATTATGCTTGTTCTTCAGATATATTATATTGATAGAAACAAATGAAAGAAAACTTATTGTAAGATTTTTATGTGGAATAGAAACATGTTGCACTTATAAACCATCTTTCATAAATCATTTTTTCAATGTGTGTATTATGCCCAAACTCTCTTCCATGTGTCCAAAGGTGAGATATCTCTACCCTGGAGTGTTTCACAAACACATCTACTCTGTACCATAATGCTACAACAGACTCAGTGAACAGCACCCTTCACAGATTTTTGTTTGTACTTATGAAAAGTAGGAGGTAAAATGATAAAATGCTGGTTTTCATGTTTTACAGTAAAAATTTGGTTTCTCATATTTCCATTATACTTCATTTTGCATAGTGACATCTGTTAGATATTGGGGATTGATAGTTCCAGGTCTCTTAGAAGGCTGATAATTGGAAATATGAAAAATTGAGGAATTTTTTTTTTTTTAATTTCAAAGCAACTGAAAAGAACTTCTCCAAGATTTAAAAAAACACCTAATATTAATGAAAGTAACTTAAACACTGTATGCTATGAGATTAGAATACTTGCAAAGCAATTGAAAATTTAATACTAGCTCTAAAATGAGAAGTTGAACCACAGAATTAAAATGTTTATATAGATGCCCTCAGACTTTCCGGTAAAATTGAGAATTCTTGATGAGCAAATTACTGACAGAGTTTATTAGATTCATGCAATAAATTCACCTAAAAACATCCAAGGTTGGACAAAAGATTTTAATGTAATAGTGTTAAAAATAATCTAAACTTAAAATGCTCAAACTCACTTTATTTTAAGACATGGGAATTTATGCCCTATTTCTCTATATTCTAAAGCCAAAATAAAGTAAACATTATTTATTATTGAAAGCAATATCAACTAGTGCTTGTCTTCCAAACCAGAATTATAATTTAGGGTCTAATTTAGCTTGCAGAAACTCTTTCTTAACAGCAACAAAATTAGAGAGTGAATGACTGGAGAAAAGGAAATAGTCTATTTGACCCTGTAGGGTTTATAAGACTGATAATTCGGGGGAAAAATGCATTTTAAAATGCATTTTATTCATAAACTGAGGTTATTTATTATCTTTAGCTCTAAAGGTGAAAAAGTTGTTCTTTTTATTATATCTTCAATGAGAATGTTGCAGCAGTTGAAGCATTCAGAAGAAAGAGGGAAAAGAAAAAGAATAATTTATTGGGAATTCCTGAAACATTCTTGACAAGGCGTTGTGAGAAAGGGCAACAAGATAAGGAATATCTAAATCACATCAATGAAGTAGAGAAATGTTTAATGCCCACTTAGCAACAAAGAGATTTTAATTATTATTTTGGCAACAGGTTTTTATTTTGCTCGTCCAACTTAATGAACACCACAGTGAACTTTATCACAAATATGAACAGAGCAATATAAATATTTCTAGTTATGTAGTTAAATTGGTTGTTGAGCTTTACTATACAAGAATAAAAATTATTTTCCCCAAATTTGTTGATTTGGAAATCAAGAACCTCCTGGATCAGTCTAACTTTGGACCATCAAAAATTTTGAAAAAGTATTGCCCTGGCTAACATGACTTCCTTCTGGCACAAGACTGTCGGAAGAGTCTAAGATTGATTTTACTAAAAAGTTTAAAGACTTTGAGAAATACCTATGCATATTCCTTTGCAATTTTAAAGGCTACCTTAAAACACTATCATTCTGCCTATATCAGAAAGTGTATTAAAATAAAAATGTTACTTGGAGGATGTTATTTTTCAATGATACCCTATATTTTAAAGGCTGTAGTTCATGTTTTATTCCTGCTGCTCTGCCTGTGCAAGGTGACTTTCATAGATCTAACTTGGCTGAAATATTATTCATGTTCCATAAGGCACTACAAAGTTGTAAGAGTTTCTTCCTTTGTAATTTAGTATTCTCTTCTGATCTCTGTGTCATTTGCTCAGAGTTAATTAGTGAAAGATTGGAATGGGGAATTCATAGTTTTTATTAAAATTATGTTAAAGGGTTAGCATATTCAGTGGAGACCTCCTAAATTGCACAGTATTAGTGTACAGTAAATATATTTTTCTATCAGGTTTTCATAGTAAAATTGTTGCTATATAGAGCATTGATTATCTATATGTTCAACTCTTAAAGAGAAAAATTCTTTTGGTGTATTATTTAGATGTGATCTGTAGTGGTCCTGTAATATGTTCTTAAGACTCTCAAGCCTTAATATATTATGTCAGTTTCAGGAAAATTTTATGGAAGGCTTTTTCTGTTCACCGTAGCCAAAAAGACAAAAGAAAACCTTTCCTGGTGCAGGACATGTCTTAGGTAGAGTGTTACTAACCTAAGTGTGATTCATTTTCTGAATGAGCCCTTTCAGTTAATGCCCTGTCCCATAAAGCTAAATAGGGATTTATAGTGGCTGAATTTGAATGTTTGGTCAGCCAGTAGAGAATTTCTAAAAGTTTCATTTGATTCATTTAAACATATTACTTATGAATCTTTGGTTAATTCTATATTCATAAGATATCTATCAGATTTTAAACTACTATAAAACCTTCTCATATTGCTCTAGGAATTACAAAGGACTGAAATTTCCAAGGTGACCAGTTGCTCAGGGTGCTGTGAGTAACACAGACCTTTTCCCCTCGTTTTGTCTTAAGTTCGTGTTCTATGGTCATCTTTCTATTACAGTAAGGCTGTTTATTAAATTCTTATAATTGTGCATCCTATAATTTGGTTTTATGGGATTCCTAGGTCACTTACTCTGTATAAATATTGTCAGCCTAAGAAATAAATTTTGAAATCACTGTAATAAAAAGAGAAGGACACGTAAGGATGGCAATATCATCCAGAAGACGAAGTAGAGTGACAGGATCCAGTCGACAGTTCACAATTTCTGTACTCCATAGATAATCCAGTAATAAGTCCCTGCTCTTCTTCCAAGGTTGAGTAAGATGGAAGCTCCTAAATAACAACTAATTAGAACTGGGAGAAAACTACACTACTAGTATATGGTATCCTTCCTTTCACCTTTTTTTCCCCAACAAAATAAGTGTTCAGAAATACAACTGAAATGCACTGGTTTGTGAGAATATCACTCTAAAAAACTGCATGTGCAATGTCTGGTGTTGCAGTGCAAAGGCTATTTAATTCATTCTGGCCTGACTGCAAGGCTTAATTTTGCTTCCAGAATTTTATTCAAGAAAACACTTCCTGGTGAATCTGAATAATAATATGCTTTCCCCCTTCTGTGTAAGACCTAAAATATCCTTGACTGGATCAGACTCGAGGCTGATCATGATCTCTACTGTCCCTGTCAGTCCAAAGTAGATGTTTGGGGAACAGTGTAAGAACAGGAACAAACCCTTTCAGTTGTATTTCTAATTCTTATTTGCCTTCCTTCCTTCCTTCCTTCCTTCCTTCCTTCCTTCCTTCCTTCCTTCCTTCCTTCCTTCCTTC
>VXBT01000642.1:352663-386795 GCA_013400235.1 Oriolus oriolus
TTCCTTCCTTCCTTCCTTCCTTCCTTTTCTTTTTTTTTTCTCTTCCACACTGTCTCTCTAGTCCTGGTCTCTCAATTCTATTCCATTTCAGTTACAGGCCTTACTGTAGAAGACCATTGCATAAATGCTTAGAATTCACAGTTGACAGGAATATATCATAAAAGACTTATATAACCAATATAATTCCACACATTAAATCATATTCTGACTTTCATGAGATGCAGTCTTGGAAATAACACCTATGTTTTAATTTCTGGAACATTTTCAGCATTTATGTTTGCCATAAACTCACCAAAATTTAATGACATAACCTGAACTGTTCTGTATTCAGTTATTCAAAATTTATCCATCAAAACCTGGGCATTTTTTCTGAGAAAAAGCTTGAAGGGCTTTGTATACAAACTACTGCTCCTTACCTGAGGAGTTCTACTTTTCCTGCTTTGTGGCAATGGGTTTGAGATTCACTGGGTGTTTGGAAGCAGTCTGAACCTGAAAGAAGTAGGGCTGTGTAAGGCGCCTAGATACAACTGCTTCTTGAGACATGGGACTACTCACAGTATGTGTTTGTACTAATGCTAATTTGGGAACACCTTCCATCATCCAGCAGATTATATCTTTTGCTGTCCTCATTTTTTTCCTGATTTTCTCACTTCCTAAAATTGCCTTATGCATGTTTAAAAAAACTGTAGAGGTCTGTTAAAGTTTGCCAATGAATTTTGCTGAAAATGGTATCTGTTTTACGTTGCGGAATTTGGCCAAGACTTTGCTTCCAAATATGAATCTGGCTTTCAGATGCCATGAGAGAAGATAACATTCATAAAGACAACCAGGAGAGCTACTGTGCTGTCAGTGAGGACGGTCTCTGTGGAATGGGAGTGAAGAGAGCAGTGAAAAAAGGAGAGCTATATGGTCTGGAGGAGAAGAAGAAAACAGGCTGGCACTCAGAGACTAAGGAATGGAGAAGAAGTAACATGAGAGTGTCCTGTGGTAAGAAGGGAGATAAGAAAACTGGAGCAGAAGAGAGTAAGTATGGGGGAGAATCAGAGCAAAAAAGCTGGGATGATTGGGAGGACAAGTAGGTGAGGGACAAAATGAGATGGATGCATCCTGAAAAGTTTATAAAAATATTGTTGTGAAGACAAATTGATTAATGCTTTATAATCACCAGCTGTTGTGGTAATGAATCCATAAAATATCAAGATGTCAATAATCATGCTTCAGTGCAGAGTTCAGATAACATGTGGTAAATAAACTCCAGGGCCACATACTGAATGATAAGAGAAAAGAGAAATATTGTAAAATTGTCTAAGGTGTAAGAATGTGCCCTGAGTGAGGCAGGTTTCCTGTGGAAGAACTAAAGATTGTATCAAAAAAATTAAAGATTGTATCATAATGTATGCTCACAAAGGTTAGTAAATAACATTTGCATGGGCAATCTTAATTCCCACATTTCCTAAATATGAGTGTTTGATTTTGCAATCTTAATGTTCTTACTGGCAGTAAAATTAGAAAACAGTTAAGCTGGGTTAAACATAGAATCAGTGAAATCTTAGCTGCAAGTGCTTGTGCTTCCCAGATGGTTTGAAGCTATTGGTATACCTAGCTCAAACAAACAAACAAACAAAAGATATTGCTTTATTCCTTAGATGTAAAACACTGCTGCTTTAAAAATAAGCACAGCATGAGAGTTTCTACTGAAGATCTAATTAGTCTGTGAAGTTTAAAATCTGTCTTGTGGTGTCTCACATTTCTGTGCAGAAACTCAAGAAATAATAGCATTGAACTCAGTTTGCTTCACTGCCTTCAGAAATCTGTATTTCATGCTGCAGAGTTAAACTGTCATTAATTTGATTCACATCATGTAACTACACTTCAGGAAGAATAATAGAAACTTGATCTGACATTCTTATTTTCTTTTCCAGCACCTTCCTTTTTTTCTAGCTTTTATAGTCCTCTGGGCTCCTGTTCTACAGAGTAGTCTGATTATATCAGGTCTTTGACTCTTTCAGCTTTCAACCTGACTTCCTTAAGACATTTAAATAATGGGTCTATGGGGGAAATTAGCTAATTTTCCATGTCTTTCTCAGGTTCTGATTTTACCCTCTATTTCCATTCTTTCTTGAGGAAAACATCCCCATTCTTAAGAATAGGAATGAAAAATGGAGTTTCAGACACAATTTATAATGACCTCCTGGACATTATGTAATTTTATGTTGTATCTAAATAGGGAACTTAGATTTTTTTAACTGCTACAGCAGAAGAGTATAAAAGAGAGAAAATGCTCATTGTATAATGTGGTTTTGATGCTTTGAAATGTTGAACTAAGAAGGGCAACTAGATGGATTTGGAGATGGAAAGCTTTTTAAATTATTTCTTGAATCTCAAAAAATTCCCCAGCTAATCTCTGAATGAGCCCATAAAACAACTTGTAAACAACATATTCCTGGAACATATTTTCCTGTCTATCTTTTGCAGTAGTACATTTTGTAGCGTGCATTACTTAATGTAGCATGAATATTTCACCATAATTACCAACACATCACTAAAAAATTACTGTCTCTCAATAAGTAACAGAACTCCTTGTAATTTCAATTCTTAAATGCCAAAATGACCTTTTATCTTAGTTAAGTGAATTATGTATTTGAAAATACAACTCTTCAGTCCAATTGTTCATTTGTATCACCTCCAAGAAATCTCTTTCTCTAACTCCACCAGTCTACTTGGTTTTAATTCTCAGTCTGGAAAAAGAGGCTTGACTAAGAGAGATAGAAACTGGATATTACAAGATACCTTCCTTGTAACAAACTAGTTATTAAATTTCTACGGCCTAAGAGACATTCTGAGCCGAATGTTTAAAAGGAAATCCCCTTAGGCTTTAGAAAGAAAAAAACCCATTGAGTGTATGGCAAATTATATTATTTTTAGTGATAAACTGTTATGTGTCATTCCACTAAATAAAGAGTTAAATGAAAAGTCTTAATGCTGTTTCAAAATAAAACATATTAGCAATAATCACAGGAAAATAATATGATAAAACAACCACTAATACAAACCTTGAGAAATGTAGGAATGAATTCAAGATGGTTACTGAGGTAGGGAAGAAATTTTCATTGAAATACTGATGTCTGATATGACAAAGTGCAATAATTTCACTTTTTACATGCTTATGCATGAATGTCTTATGTTGAATGTCTTGTCAATGGAAATTGCTGTGTTAGTAGGGATCAACAGAATGGAATTAAGAAGGAAAGGAAAAGAAAAATAAAAACAATATTTGTATAATGAAAATCAAAACCAATAAATGAGATATAATACACTTTAAATTAGCGTTAGGCCAAACCTAATAGCTATGGCATCTTGTAGAAAAGAAAATTCCTCCTGGATATATCCTTTAAACAGGTAAACAAAATTACTGAAAATTAAAACTCATAAACAGGTGCAGATTTTCTGTGGGCTTTTTTATATCCAATAAATAAATACATCCTAAAATCTCATAGGCTTTGGTACCTTTTTCCCTAAGAAGAAACTTAATAAAAATAAAGAACATGTACTACATGTGTGTTGCCACTTTTTCTAACAGGAGGTAATGAAACTGAATATGAACAAAATGAAAATGGCTATATGAGAAAGAACACAGGTTTATGAGAAGGATTACCTGACATGGCTACCTGGTTATCTGTGCTGAGAGGCTTTGGGTTCTAAGAGATCTCTTATAATGGAGTAATCTACACTGTCAAATACAAATTTGGAGGACAGAGTTAGTAAAAATCTTCTAAGAGATTAGAAAATCAGTAATGACAGTATTGAACTGTACAATTAAAAAAAACCCCAAACATTTTCCAATATATCCCTGATATAGGTTGAGCTCCGACAGTCAAATAAAATTAGCATTGTTGCATAAATGGCTGTGGTAGTTCAAATGAAACTGCAGATATGAGGAACCAAGAGATGGGCAAAGTAAAGATTCACAGAAAGTGGTTATAAGTATTCACAGAATATTCTGATTAGGAAGAGATCCACAAGTTCAACTCTTATATAAATGGCCTGTGACAGGGATTGAACTCACCACCTTGGTATTAGCACCGTACTCTAACCAACTGAACTAAACTCAGGGTGGTACTACAAGGGAAAAGAAATAGAAAAGAGACCAGAATAAATAATAAAAAGTAAAGAAGAAACACAAGAAAATCAAAACAGAGTAATATTTTGTCTCATATGTAAAATGAGATGAGTAAATTTTGTCTCATCTGTAAGAAGAAAATCTATACAGAAAGTGGTACAGCAAAAACCAAAGTCTGTTAGCAAAGGTGCTAAATCAGAATTCAAGGTGTTTTGTTTGGGGCCTTTTGGAAGGAGGGGGGACAGGTAAATATGACACATTCCAACATGTAAGAAAGGAAAAATACAGGTTTCACTTATTGATGGTTAATTCAGAATTCAGAGCCAGTATTCTGACTGCTTTACAAAGGAAGTCAGCTACATAAACTATTGATGGTTATATGCATTGCAAGAGATTGAAACTTTTAAATATTATCTGCTGAATTCTTTAGGTACATCATGTAAGCAGCATTATTAATTTAATTGTGGTGCTCTTGAACTGATTTTTCTCTGCAGATTGAATACTGCATATTGTGTCTATCCCTTAGGGCTTTTATACTATTATTTGTTCATGTCACTGAACAAGAACAAAACAAGAGCAAGAGAAACAAAGACAGGCATTCTTTTTGAGGTCCTATGCTCACTGGTAGAGCAAAGAATGGTGAAAGGAAATAAACTGCATCTTCAAAGATGCACACATTACTGAGAAAAGGAGCACGTGATTATTCCATTCAAAAGTGTCCAAGAAGATGAGTGCAAAACTATCAGCAAGTAACACCCAGAAGAACATACCATGGTGATAAAAAGGAAGTTATTTGTTGACAGAACTACTATAAAAAGGATGTCACTGAGTCCTGCCAAGGGTATAAAAAAAGGGTCAGTGACATTTTAAGTTACCTAAAAGGTAACTAAAATCACAGCTAGTACTTACTGCATTTATAAGCAATACACAGTCAAATACCTCTGACAGATGTTTTGAAGGACAAGTGATGAAATTTTATGTTTCTTAATGTAACTGGATGCCTTTTAGGCTTAAATCCTCTCCTTGACAGAGGGATATTCCTCTGTTTCCAAAGCTAGCAAGTTTAGTGTAGCAAAAGCTTTGAGGTTTATCTTTTAAGAGAGATCTGAGTATGGAAATCAATTTATTCTATAGTTAGTTCCCTAGGTAGTCCGGGAATGTGCCGAAGATTCTGTGCACAGATGTGAAAATGGACTGGCAGGTAGATGTGAAACCAGGTCATTGACTGAACTCCAAGACACACACTAAATTAAGTATTTGACTGATTATATCAAGAAGCTCTCCAGCTGGGAATTTTGAAAAGTCTAGAGAACTTCCCAAGACTGTCCAGTTTGTGTGCTTAAATGCATTGATTAGTGCCCTGGATAATGAATATGGCCATTCCCTCTGGGCACTCTTCTAGTCATTTCCTTCTGTAAAATTGATCAAACTGTATATAAATAAAACTCAGGTAATGATCCAATAAAACTTTGTGGATTGTGGCTGGATGCCAGGTGCCCACCCAAGCTACTCTGTCGCTGCCATCCTCATATGGCCAGTGGAGTGAAAAAAAGGCAAAAGTCTTATGGGTAAGGACAGTGGGAGATCACTCTCCAGTTACAATCACAAGCAAAACAAACCTGATTAGTGAGAATTAGCTGAATCTATTACCAATCAAATCAAATTAAGATAATGAGAAATAAATTCAAATTTAACAAACGCCTTCTCTCTACCCATCTCTTTTTTCTTAACTTCACTCATGGTTTCCCTACCCACTCCTCCACAGCAGTGCAGAGGGATGGGGAATGGGAGCGGTGGTCAATCCACCATATAATTCTGCTCCTGCCCCTGAGGGGAGGACTCCTCACATCTTTCCCTGCTCCAGTGTGGGGTTCCTCCCACCAGAGACAGTCCTCCACAAACTTCTCCAACACGAGTTTTTCCCATGGGCAGCAGTTCCTCGTTAACAGTTCCACTGTAGGTCCCTCCACAGGTACAGTCTTTCAGGAACAGCCTGCTCCAGCATGGGCCCCCTGGGGTCACAGGTCCTGCCAGCAAACCCACTCCAGTGTGGGCTCCTCTTTCTGTTCATCCACAGGTCCTGCCTGGAGCCCGCTCCAGCACAGGCCTCCCACAGGGTCACGGGCTCTTTTGGGGATCCACCTGCTCTGGCACTGAGTCTTCTACAGGCTGCAGGTCTACTTCTCCTCCACCAGGAATCTCCATGGGATGCAGGGGGCCAGCTGTCCTCACCATGGTCTACACCATCAGCTGCAGAGGAATCTCAGCTCCTGCACCTGGAGCACCTCCTGCCCCTCCTGCTTCACTGACCTTGCTGTCTGCAGGGCTGCTGCTCTCACACATTCTCACTCCTCTCTTCTCTGGCTGCAATTCTTGTTGTGCAGCAAGGCTTTACCTTTTTTAAATACATCACGTGCTGCTGATTGATTTGACTTTGGCCTGCAGTGGTTCCATCTTGTAGCCAGCTGGCATTGGCTCTGTTGGATATGTGGGGAAACTTTCAGCAGCTTCTTACAGAAGCCACCCTTGTAGCGCCTCTTCCCCCCAAACCTTGCCACACAAACCCATTCCTGAAGATACAGTAAAGGTCACATCTTTTCCAGGTAGTTAAGGGACATTTAGGAGGTGTTTTGTATTTAGTTCAGATAATCAGTAGAAGTATGTCTTGCATGTGCTGGAGGACCATGAGCCAACCAGATTACAAGAATTTATCAGAAGAGCGACTTGGGAGTGCCATACAAACCAGATGAAGATGCAGACTCCTCTTGTGATCTCGGCACTAATCAACCATCCTGTTAAAGAAAATTTTAAGAACTGCTATTTGTGAATGTCTGTCCAACATCAGTGTGAAACACTCAGGATAATAAAAAATATGGTGCTATCACAGCTTACTCAATTATTTGAATCATACAAGTCCTTGAAGAGTCATTCTCTTCACTGTCTTATTGGAGTGTCTTCCAGTCAAAGGTAATGAGCATTCCCTTGGGCTTGTTGTTCTAGAGGTTTATTATCCCAGCAGCTTACTTTACGTTGTTTAGAGGGGGGTGGTTAATTCCAGGGGATCAAGAGAATATTTTAAGCACTAAGTTATTGCTCTTCTGAGATGTGTGTCCCTTTCATTCTTCAGTTTCATGATAGAGTTGATGAAATTGTACCCTCCATATTTCCTGTTTGAGCAATTTATATCTAGCAAAAAGTAATCACATATTGTCACAATAAGATCTGGGAACCCTCTCTACTCCATTATAAGTAAATGCCCTAAACACCAGACAGTAGAATTCTTCCTTCTCCTCATCCCACTCCTGCCCCATTTTTTCCCCTTTCTTTGACTTGCTGAGTTAGTTACATATCAAAATTAAACAGCTCCCACTGGGGCGTCTGAGAAAAACACAAACCAAGCTTTACAACCCAGTGGGATCAGGCTAGTAAAGGTAGAAATATGAGTTAAAATTCTGTCTCTAGAGCTGATAGGAGATTCATGAGCCTAGCTATTTCCTTCAAAAATTTAGTGCTGCAATTAGAAAGCAAAGTGAAAGGCACAGTTGTCCCATTTCTCTATGTGAAAAGGCAAAAAGCTGTCATGTTCAACTCTCAAAAAGCTTTGCAAAAAATTTTCAAAGTTCTTCAAAATCTTCTATATAAAAATTATGGCAAAAGTCAACAAAATTAAAAATGGATAAAATAGCTTTTAGCGACTTCTTTGATATTACCTAGAAGCTATCTTAAAAATGCGTTATGGGTGTGAGTGGTAAATGTGAAGTAAAAGAAATCGAAGCTGTCAAGGAAACTGATAAGAAAACAGACAACTTCTGTCAGTGGGGCATCCTGAAGGGGTGAACTTACATCCTTTCCCCTGAGACTGCAGGTTCAAGATGTCACTATTGTTACTTGACTCCTCTTCTTGTTGAAACAAAATTGATATCAGGTTCTTGTTTGAAGCCAGGTCACTGAATAGCCCTCCCCTGGTCAGGGGCTCAGGAGATGTTAACTGGGCTCATTGAGTGGAACCTGGGTGTAGTAGGTTGAAACTGAGTTGATGGATAGTGTTTTAGACCAATGGCTTCTCACAATTTTGCATATAAAAAGCAGCATGGGCAAGGGAAATACGGGTTTCCGGTTTCTGGTTTCTTCTCCGAGGGGTGGCGGAGCGGGCCCGGCCGTGCCCCCTGCCAGGCCGGGGCCCCCTGTGCCCTCCCGTCCCCCGGGGCGCTGTGAGAGAACCTCCTCAGAGCTGCGGGCAGCTAAAAAGCACCGAAACTGCTGCACAGCCGAGACCACCTGGAGTGGGGTTTTTTTAAGGAGTTTTTGGGCTCCCTTCCCTGTTTCCACGTGGCCCCGCGCAGACCTGGCGGGAGCCGATACAGTTTTCTGCAACCAAGGCAGCCTATATCGAACTGGAAAAACATCAAACAGCCAGCAGCATGAAGGAAAAGAGGCTTTTCTCTCCAATGTAAAGCCCAGAAAGAAAGTCAGCTCTTCAACATGGAGGCTTCAAGGTCAAAGATGAAGAGAAACTGAGTCACGTGGGACGGAGCTAAAGATGGTGACTGGAAAAGAGGGCGGTGGCGTTTTCCACGCATAGCCTAAAAAGGCTTCTTGCATGCCGTGGTAAGAGACTGTAATATCACAAACTGTTTTATTTCTCTTTAAAAGACATGGAGGGAACAGAATTCTGTGTGCAGCCTGAGGAAAAAGAAAAGTGGCCACTCCAAGTCACTTAGGACCTGTAAGAGACTTTTAGAGATTTTGTGAAGAAGAGAGCCCTTGCTTTTCAGGCTGGAATTTGTGTACCCTTAAAAGAAATACCCCATGTGTGGCCCATGATGGCAGTGTGGGAAGGCTGCAAGATTCATGGGAGAGATACCTTTTTCACTTCAACGGATTGTTTTCCGGGCAGGTCTGTTTGCTAGTGGCAGTTTGGAAATCACATTAAGCAGAAGAAACCTCCTTTTTCCTCAAGTATTGAAGAGACTTTTAAGAACTGCAATACTGACCTAAATCACATATTTGTTATCCTTTGTGCGAGTTGGATAAAAAAAGGGGAGATGCTGGAGAAAAAGGGGGGTTTGCTTTAATTTCTTATTATTTCTTTTTACTTTTAATTCTGTTACTAATAAAATTCTTCATATTCTTTAAAGTTTTGATCCTGCTTTTGCCCTTCTTCTAATTCTTGTCTCAGAGAAGGCAAAAGATGTGAACAAACCTCTACACTCAACTGGTGTTTCTGCCTGGTTTTGAACTGAACCCGTTACACTGGGTTTCCCATTCACCTACAATGTAGCTTGCTGTACACAGAAGAACTGCGTGCATTTTTTTACTAGACTTAAGTAAGACCTAGTGACTTACAATGCCAAGGGCAGAAAAGTAATAGATACCAATACTTAAAATGGAATCTTTATCCCCTGTTTGAGGAATTCATATCGGGGAAGCAGAGCATGAATGCCAGTACTTCAGGGAGAGATGGGTAAATTCAAGCAGATATTATTTTAGTCATGACAATCAGGCATATTTAATAAATAAATGGGGTCAGGACACATCAGCACTGGGAAGAGAGAAAGTGAAGAATGGAGAGATAAATCAATAAAGAAACATCAGGAACTCTGGGATTTTTTATCACTAACTTTATTTTATTTTAGTTCCTGCAGGGCATAAAATGAATTCAGGCATAATTGCAGAGAAACACTGAACTACTACTGGGCCATGAACTGCGTTTGTGAGGAAACAGAAGGTCATGGTTCTTAAACTACAAACTTGCCAGGCCACCAACAAGAATGCTGTAAGCTCAGTCCAGCCTAGCCATAAAAATCCAGTAACTGTTTATGTTGTTAAATCCACATTTCCATCTGGAAAACAACAACAACAAAACATAAACAACAAAGCAAACAAACCCCCCCGATCTGTTCATAACAACACAGTTATATAGGCTAGAATTTTCTTTCAGAAGTAACAAGTGACTCAATTTGCAAGTCACTCAATGTACAGGTGGTGAATATAGAGCATGTTCCACAAAGCTGGCACACAATTATTTTGCTGAAAGAAAATCAGCAAATTTTTCTGATTTCTCTTCTGTTTGAGTTTATTCTCACTGTTATTTGCTTTTCCAGACATCTGTATACTTACATTGCCATCAGAATTTAGGACTCTGCTGTTAAGGTGTTCTGTGGGAGGAAATGAAATAACCACTTCCAGTATTTTCTAAAACATATAAAAAAGTCTGTCTTGTATTACTGTTGTGGAATCTTAGAGAATTCAGACAAATAATATACTCAAATGAGATCTATTTTATAAATTAATTAAACTAGATAAACCAATTAAGGCTCTGCCAACATCTGACTACAAATTTGTGGTGGCAAATGGAACTGATACTACCTGACTGACTTAACAATTCTCAAGATTTTAGAAAGCATAAACCAGAATGTACAATGACCCACCCAGCCAGGTGAGGGCTCCCCAGGAGTTGCCTCAGGCAGCATCCCAGCCCACGGGGAGAGACCCCATCAGCAGACCCACTGTTCTGAGGAGACCGACCCAGGTGCCCCCCTGCTCCAGCAGGACCACATCTGATCATTTCTCACACAGGGTCATGTCACTGTCACACTGTCACTGCCTGAGGTCTGGTCTCATGCCCCACAGCAGCCATCCTGTAAATGTGATGGACACTGGCTGGCCCGAGGTCGGTCACAGGTCACCCTCTGCAGCACTTGGCAAGCTGACATGGTTATATTGCTTCTGATTACAGATCAGCCATGACTAAGCAAGGTCTCAAGGTGCCATGATTCATCCTTTGTGTTCTGGAATGCACAGGGCAAATGGAAACACTTTGCTCCAAAACACTCTTGTGCTATAACACCAGCTCTTATGCAAGTTGTTCAGGGCAAAGAGACAGTGACCTTTGTGTGTAACCTTCAGACCAGGGCTGCATCTACTGAGAAAGGTTACAACTAAAACTCCTTCATACATTAGTGTTTCAAATTCACTGTATTTTTTTGATCAGACTATTTTTTATGAAAATATTAATCATGGGGGAAAAAAAATCAGATTTACTTCCACTGTGAAAACATTTTCCTCTAAGAGCTGAAAATATGTGAACAGTGAAAAACCAGTTAAGCTTCCTTGCTAAATAAATAACATATGAGCTATTGCACTGTCTGCATTCTTTGCTTTTCACTGAAATAATTTAGAAGACTCTATTTTAAAAATAAGAAATTTGATAACACCCCCACAAAAATTTGGGTGCTAAACATGATTTTTTACAATCCAAGAGCAAAGTGAAGGGTTAGGGTCCAAAATGACAGCAAAAAGTGTCAGTACATTTTATATATGTTGTTGATTTGTTTATCATGTGAAATGTTTCCAACATATTCATTATGGAGTCTGAGAACTCCTGCAAATGGCATTTTTCAAGTCCAATAACAAATGGACCACCAGGAGAAAATGTCACTGAAGTGTCTGTGGAGTACTGTTCTGAATATATGGCATGAAAATGGATATGCTGCTGGCTATTCTTTGTCATTCCTGACCTCTGATTCATTAAAAAGATATTTTACAGCAACAAACAAGCAGAGCTGTGGCTAATGAGCATGCATGAGGTGACATAGGCAGCCAGAACAACCACAAACTTGTGGCTGGAATGTAAAGACTAAATTTATTCCATTACCTCGCTAACCGAGTGATCCCCAAAGCAACACCGGGGCAGAGGAAAAAACCAAAGACACAGGCACTGTTAAACTCTGTCTGTGCCAGAGGATCACTGGCCTGCTGTTCACACAGCCTTGTCAAGAGTTTTTCCCAGCTGCAGTGTCACTTAAGTTACCAGTCTTCCACTTTTTAACTCTTTCCTCACAATAGAGCAGTTTAAAAAAAAAGGCTTACCCCAACAATTGTTGAAAAGAGGATATATTCATCTTCTAAAATACTGGTGGAGTTTATTTCTTTACATAGTATTTGGTTATGCACAGTCTAGATAAAAGCAAGGGTGATGTTCCCGTCATCATGGCAGGCATGGAATCTTTCTGAGGCCATAGAAAAATTACCAATATACTTTCATTCTATTTCTCTTCTGACAACTATATTCCATAAATAACAATATATGATAGGATGAAATAAATTAATTTATATATATCTAATAGATAAAAAAACCCCATATAAATTATATATATTATATTTCTGGGAGAAAATCCTTTTTAAAGAATGTACAGGAAAATAGAAAGCGGTTTAGGAAATGAATATGACAGACATATATTTTGAGCAAAGACAAGTTTTTTTAAGGAATCTGAACATTTTAAATAAAGTTAATATAATCAAATGGTGATTGCAAAATGCTCTGAATACTGTGGTCTTCATTATCAATATCTATTTCTTGGATTCCTTGTTCCACACATATGAAAACCTTCATATTTACACTTTTGCTAGGTACACTATCCAAAATCAGGAAAAAATCATTCCTGAGAAAGCCAAGAGAGATGGTTTGGTTTGGTTTGGTTTGGTTTGGTTTGGTTTGGTTTCATTCTGTTTGGTTCTGTTTGGTTTGGTTTGGTTTGATTTGGTTTGGTTTGGTTTGATGGTGTGTGTATGTGTTTGGGTTTGTTTTTTTTTAACAGGACCACAATTCTTGAACTGCCAAGAAAAAGTGGAGTCTGGTTTTAGTATCCAGAGGAAGAGGCATTGTTTATCTGCTAGGCACAAAGAAGCCCTGTGCTCTGTCAGGAACATTCCCATCACACCTGGGACCATGTCTTCACTGCAGAGCAGGCGAGCCCCATCCTCAGAGATTCTACCATTCCTTCTTCTACACAAGTATTTTTAGTTGACTTTGGGTTGAACAAATGCATTCCTGTACTTTGATAAACTGCAGTTGACTTCGTTGAACTGAAATCACTAAATGTGCATTTTATAGGAAGCAGATAATTCCTGTACCATGTGTGAATAAAAATGGTAATTATTGAGTAAAATTGTCTGTAAGCTGCATTTATCTTCTTTAATGGTCTTCTGAATATTTCTGCTTTCTCTCACTGGCTGAGTGGCAAAGACTTCTATTGATCTAATTAATGTCTTCCTAACAAAGATAATGTCATGCTTAAGTAAGGTTTCCAAGTCCCTTTAAAAGTTTTTGAAAATCTCGAAAAACTTCTACAGAAATCTATCAAGAGACTGACCTGGTTATTCTGGATTAATAAAATATCACGGTCAAAGGAATATTCATTGATATATAGTCTTAAAATATATTGCATGGCAGAATGATACTCTGATAATCTTGAATTTATATGTACTTTATGAGATAATTACAGCATACTACTTATGGTTTGGGCTTTTTTTTTTCTATTTTTTTTCCTAACAGCTCTTCCTATCTTCTCCAGCCTAGATCTTTTAGTGGGTGTGGGTATCTCTGCTGTTACAGAAACTAAGGAATACTATTTACGTCTTCCTAGCACAGAATCCCTTGAATAGATGCTAGCTGGGGTGAAATATGAGTAAATTACAACATCTTTTGAGAAATTGATTAATTTGTTGAAAGATGAAGAATGCATGAGTTTAAAAATATGACTTTTTCCCTCACCCATTAATATCTTCACTAAATTTCCACAATATAGCTGAGATAGACAAAATAACAGAACTTTAAAAATTTGTTATTACAATTCATTTTTCAGCACTATTCTTTCAGCACTAATTGTATTTTCATATTCTCATAAAACTTCAGTCAACAAGCATTCTTTTTTTTCCTACTATACTCAATATAATGTAGTCTTATGGAGGTATGCTATTAAATGTAAACTTTTTTTTCAAAACCCAAATAGTTGCTGAAATTTTTTTTAAAACACTTATTTTAACATGTGAGAAAGTTATTCTTTCTCAAAAATGGCTGAACTACTTTTCCAACACCTGTGAGACAGTTTCCTTTCAAGGAGAGCAGAAACTTGGTGTATTTTAAAAGAAAAGGTAACAGCTGCAAGACTAGAAGCCAGTGAAAAGTGACTATTGGAACGACAACATGTATGCAACCTTAACTACAGATGTTGGTACTGACCCTGCATAGGAAATCACATTGAATTGATGAATCAGAGAAAAATAAAAAACCAAAACAACTCTTTCCTTATCAACAAAAATGGATTTCAAAATATGTATCTGCAGTTTTCTTTAATTTTGTTCATATTTTGCAGCAGAAAAGTTGCTGAGGTAGGGAAAATAATGGCAGTGAAAATTTTTCAGTGATCATGATCATATGTAACTTGTAAAACTGTAAATCTGTACCTGAATGCTACCCAGGGTGCACATGGATACTGTGTATAAACATAAAAAAGAAGGAATTTTCCAGATACCTTTTCAATATCAGCAAACAATATTAAATGCTTAGGATGATATAGGTGTCAATAAGAAAGAACATTATAAGGCTCTCTAATCAACATAGTCCTCTTTCTACTCCAAGACTTATATGGTCACTGCTAAAGAGTTGAACTTGGCAGGCACAAGACAAAGATAATGTGCTTCAAATTTTTTTCTAGCAGTGGCAGCTGTGTTTTGTGCTGACTTTCTGGCTGATTCTGCTTTCAATTTTTATGACAGATACAAATAGCTATTGGCTGCTGACAGTTTATAGCATTTGAAGAACAGTTTTTCAGATCTCACTCTATATATTTTTCTATTATGTTGAAATAAGGCATTTGCTGTAGATGATCTAGATATCCTTTAGATATTTTAGAATAAGCACAAGAGAGGTGGTTTCCATTACCTATGACTCTATTATTGTTTTCTGAAAGAGTATTCACGCTGGTTGCACTCAGTTATTTTTCTAGTCATATTTTTTATTTCCTCTAAATTTCTTCTGGAATTGAAATTTCTGGTCACTAACACAATTTGTTTTGTATTAACATGTAGGTCGGGTTGTGTTTTTGCAGTTTTTACATTGGTTTGGGTTTATTTTTTCTGTGTTTGTATAACCATAGTTAAAAAATTATTTGAAAATAAATGTAAATGAAAATTACTTCTAGTTTAAAACGTCCTTCTTAAAATATGTATAAAATACGTACACTGGATCAAAATAATTTTAATAGACAACCGAAAAGGAATTCCACTAATACATAAAGGATGTGGTTTTCCCCACATACTTCTTGTTAGGCAGTTTCCACTACTAGTAGTGTTGTCAGTCAGATCCTACTATTAGTATTATAGCATCATAGAATTATTTAGGTTGGAAGGGACTTTTAAAGGTCATATAGTTAAACCCCCTGTAGTAGTGCCTACACGAAGAGCATCAGGGACATCTGATACAACAAATGACAATCGGCAAGGCCTCTCTATATATTATATTCAGTTTTATACTTACTGCTACAAAAGTTTATACCTCCAGAGTGTCATTTTTATATGCCTCTGTCCAGGAGCTGAAAATCACAGTTTGTGAGCCCAAAGTATATACCTAATAGGCTGAGTTAAAATTGATAACCGGAACCAAAGTTATTTAAGCCAAAATAGGCTGCTGGTCATCAACGATTAATTACAGAAGAGACCTAAGTCTTAAGGGCTACATCATTTTAAGGAAAAAGGATATCTATGAGAAAACCTTACCATCATTGACACATTGATACTGCATGAGAAAACTTATGGCAGCTGTGAAATTCCTTATCAGGAACTGCAGGAAGCTGTCATTTTCCCATCCACTCTTTGATGCCTCTGGAGTTGCCATAGCTCAGGCTTTGCACCATTCTGTCTTCTCCTCCTCGGCTGGCCCCAAGTGGCAGCCAAAATCCCACCCACTCTCTCTGGCTGACCTCAGAATGTTTGTGGAAGGAAACAGAAAGAGCAGTAAAAAGAAAGTTCAGGGATCAAGATGTGAAATAGTTCATAAATTACCTGATTATTTGAAAATAATCATATTTATTGAAAAAAATCCCAAAACATCCAAACGTTAAAGTGTATGGGAGACACCTTTCCTCCCCGTTTCCCGTGCTTGACTTTATTCCAAACTCTTTTCCTTTCCTCTTACTATTGTGGCAGGTTACACTCCGCTCTTTCAGTGAGGCGATGCGCAGCACAGGACAGAAGGATGTTATGGTCAGAATGTAGTGGTTACTCTCTTTCACTCCTCATTCTTTTCTTCTGCTCTTGCAAGGGCTTTCCATGGGTGGCAGTTCCTTCAGGAACATCCATCTGCCCTGATGCTAGTCCTCCACAGGCTGCAAAGAACAATTGCTCCAGCACGGAGAACCTTCTCCTCCTCCCCCTCCTTTTCTGATGCTTGTGTTCCCTCTGCTGATTTTCACTAGGTTTTTTTAATTTTCCTCTTTCCCTGTAGTACTTTTGTCCCTTAAATACGTTTTCACAGTTGGCATCAGCTTGGCTGATGGACTTGGTTGTGTCTTGTGGTGGGTTCATTTTGAAGCCGGCTGGAAACATCTGTGTCCAGTGAAGGGCAGCCCATGTCTTCTCCTTGCAGAGGCCACCCCTGCACCTCTGTTACCAACAACCTGACTAGTGCACCCAGTACACAATCCTACCCCTTTTTTAATTCAGATGCCCTCAGAAGAAGCAGAATTGTCAGCGATACTGATAATACAAGTTGAAATGGTGGAATATATACAGCTTTGAAAAAGAGATCGCTTATTGAATTGTTTAAATCTGATATGCATAATCTATTTTCGAAAACCTTGGGAATCTGAAAATATTAAAGGCAACAGCTGAACAGTATGCCTCAAATGTAATTGTGTGACTATAGAAGTACTAGTGAGCGTCCTCTTGGAAAAATAACACATCAGTATTAGATCTGCCTTTGTTTAGCTAATTACTAAAAGTTCTAGATTAATTGCATTTACTTTAAGTAATATAGAATTCATTAATATTATTAATTTCTGTGTTAATTTTAACATTCCATGAGAATGTTATTATATATACAATATTACTTTAAAAGTATATACATATAAAAATTGTTCCTTCCTGGTAGCTTATGAAATTGTTCCTTCTTTTATTGACTTTAATATTTGAAAGAAAATATTTTGAAATTGACTATAATAAGGCAATGATCATGCTGTAAAATGTGCTACCTTTACTACCCTTGTATTGCCCTTGTTACTGCCTACAAAACACCCAGTTCTCTGCTAGCTGTGACAGAGCTTACACAAAATAACTCTGGAAACCTATTTCTCTTGCATTTTTAAATGTCACACCCATTGTCTCTAAATAGAAGACAATATATGTCAATGTATGTAACATGAGGTAATTCATTGAATTATACTGCTATGCCACCTACAGCCACTTGTATGCATTTCTGCCAGAAAAGCTTTTTCCTTAAGTAAAAATAATTACACAAAAAGCAATCTAAGCTGAACATGCAGTGTCTTCTGTGTGTGTTCGCTGTTTTCCATGCAAACATAGCACTGATGAAAACATACTGAGCTCTCTGTGGTTTTAGAGGAAAAATATTGATTGGTTTTATTATCTTTCCAATCACAAAAGCCTGAAAGAAAAAATAAAACAAAACCTCCCTAAATATACTAAAGACTGCTTCTATATTTGTTTTTATGCAATGAATAAAGTTTTAAGGCTTTAATGTTGTTGCCTTAAATTTGGTTATCTTTGCAGTGCTCATTTACCCAGTACATAAGACTGATAGAAACAGATAGAAAACTTCAAAGGTTTATACACTGTGTACCATGCACACTTTAAATGAGTGATGTCTAAATAAATATTTGGAGTAGTTGATGTATCAGAATTTTTTCACACTTACCGTCTTTTCCCTGTTGGATATAACATTAAATGTTATATAAAAGATTTACTATAGCAATTTTGAAGCCAATTACTTTTACGACATTTTCTCCCCTTAAAATATAATTGCCTGAAGAAAAATGCAGCCTAGAATAATATAAACTAAAAGCGGTGTTCCTTATAATTTCACAAAGATGGTCAGTCTCTTCCTAGCAACAAGACAGAGCTCTAGCTATCCTAACATTACTGCCTGTAGTGATTCTCATGAGCTGCTGCTAGTGCTGTAATTTCTCTTCCTCAAATCCCCTGAAAAACATTCTCAGGCTTGAAAGTATAGTTTCTTAGAAATATATTGGTTTCCTTTACAAAAAAAATGTGTCTCTGAATATGAAACATTTAAAATTTTCCAAGTAGTGGAATTTACAGAGGAACATTTTTGTTTTGGCTGGAATAGGCTTAGTTTGCAGTACTGCAAAGATGCAACCCTCAGCCAAAGTGGGGCTTGGTGTTTCTGATTTTCATTTGATTAAAATTTCCAGGATGCATTTTCACAGTATGCTGTAAAAATATAAAATTAATTTTTCCTTCCCCCCCGCTTCCCTCCCTTCCCTCCTCTCTTCTTTCTGCCCTTTTAACTCAATGCATGGAGCATGAGAGCATCTTTAATACTCTCTGCTTACAATACAGATTTAGAATTGCTGCGTAAGGAAATCCTGAATCTCCACATCAAAGAGGGAAGGCTGATAGCTTTAAGAAAGTGTCAATGTAGCAGTGATGTACTTAAAAGAAGATCTGGTGCCACACCCATGTCTGAGGTCCCAGCGGGCCCGGTAAATGGCTGGAAAGTGTCACTCAAGCTGGGAGTTGCAGCCAGACAGGAGTCAAATGTCAGCACTGTTAGTACTGTGCTGGAGCAGAGCAGCCAGGGGAGCAGTGCTCAAGCATTGCTTAAGGCCATTTTGTACTAGGTGTGGAAAGCTTGGGGAGTTACTTTCACATCACTGCAAACTGTACCTATTGAGTGAAAAAATTCTGGGGACTTCTACAAGCTTGAAGATATTCAGAGAGTTTGGCTTGAAGTGACATAGAAAAGCTTTTGCCTCAAATGCATTTGAAGAGGAGACAATGAGTAGGGAGTAGGGAAAGAATGAGGTAGTCATGCTCCTATAAGACCCAGTTATTTTTTAGCCACAGATACTTCAGAGCTCATTGCTGGCACTGCATATTTGGGAAGTTGTTCAAAGCACACAGAGACATGTGGTCTTCCAAAAGTTAAAAGAACATGTTATGAGAATAGAAGGGAAGACAAAACATTGCAAATGAAAAAAAAAAAAATAGATACATTCACTGGTACATCTCTGAGGAAAAGGAACTGGAGCAAAATACAGGTGAGGACAAAAGAATTGCCAACAGGTGTAATGCAGATGAGACAAATCACAGAATCCCAGAAAGGCTGGAGTTAGAAGGAACCACTGGAGGTCCTCTAGCCCATTCACTTAGAACAGTTTGCAATGGATTGCATCCAGGTGGGCTTTGAATATCTTCAGATGGCTACCCCACAACCTCTTTGGGCAACCTGTTCCAATGCTCTGTCATTTTCAAAGTAAAGATTTTTTACCTCAAATTCAAATGAATCTCCAGTGTTTTCAGTTTGTGTCCATTGCCCCTAGTCCCGTCACTGAGCACCACTAAAGAGTCTGACCCCATCCTCTTGATATCCACCTTTTAAATATTTGCATGCATAATGTTCTTGAACCACTGAATGTAAATTAAATTAAAAAAAGATATAAATGCTTCTTATAGAGGAAACTGAACTATAGAGCTTTGAGGGCAGAGGTTAATGGGACATACTCTGGAGGTGAGTAGCAAGTGGAGTACTACCAGGCTCTGCCCTGGGGCCTGTCCTGTTCCGAACATTTTTAACAAGAACATGGAGGCAATGATTCCCTTTTAAAAAGTTTTGCAGACAGCTCCAAACTGAAAGGACATCTGCTGTTAAGGAAGATCAAGACAGGCCATGGGAATGGGCCGAAAGTATCTCCAAGCAATTCACCAAGGACAGCGCAGAGGCTCCCTGAGAGTGCTGCAGGTTGGGCACTGGAAAGCCAATCTGCAGAGGAGGCCCTGGATCAGCAGGACTCGGAAGCTGAGGTGACCAGTATCAATAACAACCCTACTCAGCACTCCTGAGATCTCATCTGAGTGTTGCGTCTGGTTTCAGGCCCCCCAGCACATGGAAGGCATCAATAAACAAGAGTGAGTCCTGTGGAGACCACAAAGGTTGATGGGGCTGGAGCACTTGCAGGTAATATATACTTGATAACTAAACGAAAATGGGCAGGGAATAGAGACATTTTGCCCAGAAATATTACAAGACCACATATTCAGCAGCCACAGCCATTGCAGGGCTTGGCAAGCAAGTCAGAACCATCAATAAATCTATTTCCAGCCCTTCAGATTGTGAGATAATGAAAAACCTGGGAGATGAAGACACACAGATATACCACCCTCTTTTAGCAACAAAAGTTCACAGCTTCATCTTTGAAGTTGAATAAACATTTAGCTTTCAAGAGCAATTTTTTGGACGCGTAGTCTTAATTTGAGATTTCAAACTCATTGAAATAAAATATCTTTTACTTCAAATGGTAACATTTTTGAGATTCAGACTTTATAAACTGTTCTAGTCACTTAGTCCTTTAGAGGACATGAAAATCTTCAGTAAAGGATAGAGCATGGAGTGTCTGTGGAAGAGCACTTATAGCAAAATAAGGTTAGGAACAGGAAAAACAATGGGTAGAAATTTTATTCCAGTAGAATTAGATTGTAGATAATGGTATTATTTTTTTTCATCATATTTCCTTCTTTCTTTGACTTAAATCATACTTTCTGGCTGCCTGTGGGTAAATTTGAAAACTCGTAAGCTCTTTTTTTCCTCTTGTGTCAGGGAAAAAAATTTCACAGGCTAACCTATCCTATTACAAAACCTGTGTCTGTCTTCAATGCCTTTCATAACTTTCTCTTGGGCAAGGCTCAGAATCAATATTCCACTCTTGCTTTCCTTAGTCTATTAGATGACCTCTAGCCCACGAGCTAGTATTTTATTGTTAATTTTGTCTTTCTGTTAGGTTCCATATTTTTGTCCCATCCTAATTCTGCCACCATTTCAAGCACCTCTTTAAATTCTACTCAAGGTATCCCCAAAATTTCTGCAACAGGTCACCAAGATCTTATTCTGGAATCCTGGGCTCCTTTCCATCATAATTTTCACTTGAAAAAATTCATTCAGTTCCTCTCCTTTTCTGGGTCTGATTCCCTGTGTCTGAGATCAAATTTGCATGTAGGGTCAAACCAAAATTCCTAAATATCATTTAAAGACAGCTCTTCTCCCTCATTTCACAGATACTGTGAACACCACCAACATCTTGTCAATCTGAGATTACCGCTGAGATGTTACACCTTATCTCTTCAGGGACTGCAGTTTTTCTACATATCATTAATAAAATGTGCATTTTCATTACTGTCTCTCTTGCCTTTTCAGGCCTTTATTATCTCACATTTCAATTTATATTCTCTCTGCTGTTGCCTGAAAAAGTTTAATTGTACCTAGAGCAATATATCAATTATCAGCAGTCAATCAATGCCCAGCTGTTTTCCTGCCTTTCAGATGTTCTGACAAGTATATTAGTGAGATTTTCCTTTTAAATACTCAGATAATCACTTCCTTGACTTTTCTTAAATTGTGTCTAAATTCTCTCTCTTGCTGTGATATCTATATGGACTGTTCCATGCTGACTGCCACAGACAGAGAATAATAAGATCCTCCTCTAACAATTTAATTCCCTAAACTTTGACATATTTTAATTTCTTTGCTATAGCAAATTGTTGCCCATCCCTTCATACTGAAATTGCAAGTTGGTCCTTTCCTGAGTTTTTGGCAAATATCTGCACCATATCTAACGCAGCCAACATTTTTGTAGGATAAATAACAAGTGACAGTACTATTGCTATTGCTATTAAAAACACTATTAGGGTCTATGATAAAGATTTACAGAAGTAGAGAAAAATAATTTTCAGAACAAATTCTTACATTGTGGAGTTGTTTTAGAAGTGATTAGACTTTTCTTATCCTGCCACAGAGCAGAAAAGAATTACTTACATTTATCATAAGCTCCTATCTACAAGCAACAAAAGGTGGTGAAAAATAAAATAAAGTAGATGGGGAAGAAGAAAAGGAAAGAGTTGGGGGAGAAAAGAAGACAAAGGATCATAGAGAATCTCTTGACAAGTTTTTCTGATGTGTTCTAGTCATTCCTAAGTGCAGATGGCACTTGGTCCCTTACCTTTGTTTATATTATTAATTCTGAGAAGACATATTTGAACTCAACAGCAGAAAACTAGAAGTGCCATCCTGAGAAATATTTTCCTTACGTTCATTTCATTGTATCAATTTTTTTTTAAATTTATATACTACTTCTCCAACTCTTAAGAAGCACAGAATAATGATCTTTATTGGGAATTAATAACTCATTATCTTGAAGTAAACCCACAAATGTCTAATGTCTGAGTGTAGCACAAATTCCAGTGTGTTTTCTAGATCAGTCAGAATATGGATTCATAGATCATCCACACCCTTCCAGGGGTAAATACTGGGAAGTATTTCTTTCTTTCATGGATTTGGTGAATATCCTCACTTTCTTATCCATTTCTAATCATTCCAGCATGAATGTCCCATGCCAGGATGGTGACTGTCAAAACATTTGCTGACCGACACAGCCTGAAGTGTATTTCAAACAGGTAAAATCATGCAAAATAACATTCTTCATTTGTATTCATTTGTAATTTATTGTGTCAATCCTCTTATGTCATTGCTTTTTTACCTGTGATTAAGTAGTTTGATATAGATTAAGGCTTAGTTGTTTAACTGTGGCATGTAAGCAATGTCAAGGGAAAGAAATCGTAAAAGAAGTATTCGGTTACAAAGACATCTCTGAAACTAAAATGCCCTTTTGTCAGGGGACATATTAGTAAATCAGTATATCTACTGGATGTCCTTCAGGGATAGAACAAGACATTTATGCTCTCCTAGGGATTATATGAATTTGCTAAATAGTCTAACACTATGTATTTACATATGACTGAGAGGACAAAAAATAATTTACAACACAGAAATCACTTACTCCACAGCAGTGTTATGAGATTTGCCTTAGCAGATCATGGCACAAATATATGCCAACAAAAAAATCTGTTACTAATGTAAAAAACACAGTTGAAAAGCAAAGTTAAAAATAAAGAGAATATAAACCCACCCTTTCTGTCTGCTCACCCTAAGATGCTGATCTGTTTGATTTGGTCCACAAACACCAGTTTCCCTGTGTGTTGAAACACAAGGCTGAGCTCCAGTGAGGAACTGAATGACTCTCCTTCCCAGCCTATCTGTTCCGTATACAGAAGGATGGTATCAAACTGGGGAGAAAATTGAACAGCACCTTATTTCCAAAGGAGGCATAACAGCTGCACCGAGGCTACCTCAGGTGCTCTTGGATGAAGTAGGCAAAGCAAGGATTACATAAAAAGCCTCAGGGGGGGTAACACTGATTCCAGAGAAGCAGCAGGATAGGGGATGCTCTTCGGGCAGTCCTGGTGTGTTACTGAGCCCTTTGCACAGGACCCTCTAGGTGACAGATACAGACAGATCCGATTGCCTGTACAATCAGGCACTGCTGGTCTGATTGTAAAATGGAAGTTTCAAAGCAGTACAGTGGGAGAATAGTGACAAGGAGGACCTTACCTCTGGTGCTGAAATGCTTCTGACCAGGTGGCAGAAAGCTTCCTGAGAGGCGTGGATCAGGGCTGATGGCTTTTGATGCACACCTGCAGTCCCTCAACCATTTTTGTGGAGATGTCAGAT
Source organism: Oriolus oriolus (assembly GCA_013400235.1). Lineage (NCBI taxonomy): Eukaryota > Metazoa > Chordata > Aves > Passeriformes > Corvidae > Oriolus > Oriolus oriolus. Next base: position 376,384 of record VXBT01000642.1, read on the forward strand.
TGTGCTGCTTTAGGGAGAACATGGAACTCTTACGTAAGAGCATGAAACAGCTATTGTAGTGTCTGTTCTTCTTGAATTCAGGGGTGACTTTATTTTCAAAACTAGGACATTTGCTTTTGCTTCCATGCAGTTATACCAGTTACTTGCCTGTATTTTGGAGGAGTTTCATTTAAAAAAAAACCAAACAGTTACAGAGCCTTCAGCATGTGTACAGGACTTTCTGTGTCACAAGGGAGGTTTACGCTTTCGTGAAAATGGGAAAATAAATCCACTTACCCTTTCCAAAGAGAAGCTACTACTGGAGATATTTAAGATGGCTTAAATCATCTGGCTTTTTCACTGACTGTCATCAACAAAGATATTAAGACATCATTTGCAAGCTTTATCTTTAATGTAAAATGCCAGCAACTGATATTTAAACTGTCTGATAAAAAACCCTGTGTGATAGTAGGAGAAGCCACAAGAATCTCTTAGGTGGACGAAAACTTATTTCTTTTATCCAAAACTGAAAAGGGTTTGAGAAATGCATGCATCCTCCTAGCTTGAATTTCAAAACCAGAGTTGCTCAGGGGTTAGGTAATTTATATCTTTTATTGTGTTTTATAAGATAAAAGGGAGTTGAATATAGAGTAAGATGCTCCCTGTCTCAGTTTATTATTCAATAGAGGCTTTTCTTACAGTGTACGGAACTTGTAGAAAAAGGTTTTAAAATTACTCACAGATTAATGATTTTATTTTCTTCTATATCATTAGATTTGAATCATTACTGTTTCCAGCATGAGCTGTCAGTAGGGCCAAAGAAAATCCAGGAAAATGGGTTTTGTGTTTAGTTTTTATAAGCTTAATCTCATAATGATCATAGTTTCAGTTAATACTTAACAAGCACAGGTAAGAAAATATTCATCAGTAATCACACTTCTCATTAAAAAAAGTAGTGATAGTTAAGCTGCCCTAGTGCAACTTTTTTCTCATCATGATTAAGATAGGAATGCAGCTGTAAGTGCTCATTTTTTTTTTTCCTTTTCTTTTTGACTTGTGCATTCCCCCCCTTAATCAACTGCTTCATCTTGATATTTCACGAGCATATCTGTGCGTGTGTGTGTGTGCCTGTGCCACCTATTTGGAACACAGGACTGATAACAGCAGCTGCTCAGAGAACATTCCACTGCATCAATTAATGTTCCATGCTAAATAAAAAATGTACATACTCCACACCAGTCTTGTAATAAAATAATTAATTTGATTCAAATGCTAAATTAAGTATGGCAAGGAGGTTTTTGGAATAAAGTTAAGGAGGAAATAGACTGCAGCCTTGGGAAGCCTAGAGCATGTTTTGTACCGCACCTTGAAACAAACAGCTTGACTAAAGAGTAAGTTAGTCTATCTCTTTGATGGCTGCATTACCAAGTCAAAGTCTTCAGGGCCTCGTGAGGGTTCAATGACAGAGAATATTGTAGTAGCTAGATGTAGGACACATAGAATTTAGGCTTTTTGATCAAGTTGTAATAAACAGCTTTAATTAACTGGGCTTCCCAAAGGGGATTAAAGAGCAGTGAAGAACTCTTTGTTTTATTATTTAAGATTCAAACTATTGCTTCCATTAGGCATATTCAGAGTTTACAGCTAGGATCCGTTATGGGTTCATTCAGCGCAGATTGCACATGCAGTATACCTGATATGTTTTCCTTCTTGGCTCGGTAAAAATAAAAACCTTCAGGTTGCATCTGTTTTTCAGAACAGCTATTAAGTAGTCATGCTCTTCTTTCCCTTCACATACACATCTGTTGACTCACAAGTAAAAACAAGAGAAAAAGAAAGAGCAAATAAGAAGTTTTTACTGGTGATGTGCTGTATTCCCATTTTGAAATCTATTTTAATTTGAATCTCCCTTCTGTTGGGTAACGAACCACTGGTCAAAGCCACCACAGGAGTCTGATTAGAAATCACCCCATGATTACTAGAGCAAACAAAACCCATCATTCTCCCAGTGGACATGTAAAAAGCAATGCAGTGCTGTCTCCTTAGCTAACCAGTATTTCAAAACAGCATTACATGGATCACTCCTAGGGGCTTGGCTCCCTCACTTGTTGCCTCGCTTTGCAAGTACAAAGGTATTTAATTTTGCATGCATACTGACAATTAAACAACTTGAAACATGGTCTTGATAACAGCAATAGCTTTTAAGAACTAACAGCTGACATATGTACTGAAAAGCAAAAAACTCCAAACCTTTTGGCATCTTTTCATAAATAGTTGATTAAGCTGTTAAAAAAGTCATCCCACTGTACACTAAAAATAAAAATTTGCTAGTAAGTATGGCTAAATACATCCTGAAACAGAGGACTCCAAAGTGGTTTGTCAGCTGTCAATTGACCAGCATTGCTAGACACCGTTAAAGACACACCAACTTATTTTTAAATGCAAAATATATTACAGTAACTACTAGCTCCCTACTAGAAGATAATTTTTTGAAGCTATAGCAAAGGGTTAAAATACTCAGAGGTAAAAGAAATAAATAAAACAAAAAGAGTGGACTTACACACCTGTCCCAGGACACATTTCTTTAAAGACATAAATTCAGTGTGAAACATCATAATAATGGAGCTCTGTTGATCCTGCAGGAAAGTTTCCAAATGCTAATGAGGAATACTCTCCCAGAAGAATTAGACTGTTCAAACACAACAATCAAATAATAAGATAGGGAAGGTGAAAATTTTAACTAAAGAGAAAAAAATTAGGAAGTTTTATTTTATAGCGAATCAGAGTATTAAAAAAAAAACCACCAATATTGATCCCTTCATATACCACAGCACAACTTGCTTCATGAACGACTTTCTTACAGTAAAAGTTCTGATTTTTCACCTGTGCGAAATTGTTTCCCTTTTAAGAATTAAAGAGCAACTTAATGGGACTAAACCCAGTTAACATATAAATAGATATACAAATCAAAACCCGGTCACAATAAAATATGCGTATAAAAAAAGCGAAGTTAAGTTAAAATTTTCCTTCTTAATACTGCATTTTTGCTTTTGAACTGTGATTACCAGGGAGTGGTACTCATTTAGACCGGTTCTCATTGAAGTCGATGGCAAACCTCTTCCTGGCTCCATGAGAACAAAACAAGCTGAGGAGCACCCAGAGACTCACTAAAGGAACGTGACATTTTCATTCTGTGCAGTGTTGGGGGTTTTTTGATACTGGAATTACAGCATCAGAAAACTCACTTGTGACTGGTATCTTTACATCACACGCTTTAAGACACAAATACCTTTCCCAAGGCAAATATGACCGAGAAATAAGAGGAAAATGGGACTGGAAATCAGAGATAAAGTGACTTGCTCAAAGCCCTGAAGCAAGTCAGTGGAAGATCTGAGAAAGATCCTCCTGAGCAATGGTGCTTGCTGGACAGCACAGCCACCTTTTACCAGCACTCACAGACTATACCTGCACATGCTCCAAAATAGGGGTATCAAAAACAGAGACTGGGATGAATTGTAATCCTGAAAGAGGAAGCTGGCCCGATGAAATGTCAGTGATCGAAGAAATAGTGTTTACACAGACCAAAAAATTTGTAGCAGTGATGTCAGACAAGCTTGCAAAACAAAAGCAATGAGAAATTTATTTGGCCTGAATAATTTAATGTTAAGCAGAATATTCAGAAATTTTTCAGTTAAATTGTCCAAAATAATTTCACAGAATTTCTCTATTTTTTTAAACTTTTTTATTTTTAAGGTTACAAAATCTATCTACATATACTTCTTGAGAGAGTCCTTTTAGAAATCAATGAGTATATAAAGGAACCACCATGTAATACATGGTAACCACATGTAATACATTAAGAACTGCAATTTTTTTTAAAGATGCACATACTCCTGTTCCAATTTGAATATAGAGAAAAATTTATTAAATGGGCTATATTATTTAGTAGAAAAGACAGATACAAAGGAAAAAAATTGTATCATAGTTCAAAACAAATAGATAAATTACTGTCTTAGTAGTAACCATTATGAAAAAATAAAAATAAATATCTGAAAAAAATAATGCTAAAGTTAAAAAAAGTAGGCATATTGATCAGGAAGAAGGAGCATTTTACTGGAATTGTAGAAAAAGGGAAAGGCTTCTAATGGTTTTACAGGTCAGAAAAAATAGGAAACCAAAAACTGAAAAGACCCTGCAATTTATAAAAACCCCACTCCCCTCTCCCCCAGCTTTTCTCCAAAATGTCTTCTTCCTTTTGAGTCAGTTTACATCAGAAAGGAAGAATTATTTTCTGCTTTAAAGATGGCAATAAACAATCAATAATAAATACTTGCTTTGCCAAAGGTCCTCTCTGGGATCTTGGGAATGTTATTTAGCTTTGCTTTGGTTTAACTGCCTGGGCTGATGAGAATGCTGTGTTTTCCTACTTGGAGTCCTACAGAATATGAGGAAACAACCCCGTATCGTGGAAGAATATTGCTTCAAAAATATTACCTTTCCAAGGATAATTTAAAAAGGGTAGTCTCTATATATTCATCAATAGTATAATAAACTAGATTTCTGTTGAAGAGTTAATATGGAGCCAACCAGAATAAGACAGAATTAAAACTCATAAACCATTTTTACACTCTGTTTAGAAGGAATGGTTTAGATGTGGAAATGATAGATTAATGGATACAAACAAAATAAGGTTTATAGTGGGAGATGGTATCTTTACTATGACAAATTGATGTTTTTGAAGAGATATACAACAAGCAATCTTTTCAGCGTAGAAGCAAACTTGTGTGACTGTTGTTTTCTCCAATCACTTCAGATGGTCTCATAAAAACTATTAGCTATTCCTACAAATCTTTTCTTGCTTATAAACCAATGTCAAATGTAGCTCCTGAAAAGTTGTTTTCAGGAACAGTTAGACTGACTACCATAGGAAATCCTAAACAGTTAAGCTTGCGGTTCAGCCTAATCAGAAATAAGTAGAAAGTAACAATAGACTTGCAAGGTTATTATTCAGGAGCTTGCATTACTGAGGTCTGAAATAAATCAGGCAACACAACAGGACCACCAGAAACTTCAGTTCTGTGCTTATGGTGTTTTGATTTTACTGAATAACCTCTAAGCCCTCTGAGCAGTTGATTTGAGCTAATGTTCCTACGCTTATTTAAGATTTGATGAAGCAGTTAACTCTTTCCTATTTTCAAATCTGGTTGCCACAATCTTTGGTTTTAAAAAAAGTATTTGTGGTTTTTTGATAAAAGCTATATCAAATGCATTTGAAAAAAAAAAAGTCAGGTTATTTAGGAGAACGGTGTCCTTTTCCTGTGGTGCTGGGAACTGGCTGTTGCCAATGAACCTACCTGTCTCCATCCAATGGGTGGAGAACATTCCCTAAGAAAAATAAGAAAAAAGTGCAACTTGTTGCACTTGCACATTTTATGACATTGTTCTTGTAAAAGAGAAAATACCAAACAACCATATAGCAAAATAAAATTAAGTATTTCATGGTTTAGTTTTGAAAAAGGCCCAGGTTTTTCCTGACCCTGCAATCCAATAATCTATCTGTGATAAATTCTCTCACTTTCTTTGTCTAAGAAAACTTTCTGTCAGACATTATCTTATTCAATCTGTGTGACAAAGTACTGGTTTACATTCTTGCTGTCTGCTGGGAGAAGCGAAGAGGGGCCAGTGTTCCTGCAGGCTACAAGCCCAGCGAGAGACGTTCCCCAGGAACATGGCATTCTCCTGACTATACAGATTCTCCCCAGACACAAGCTGTCACATCCCTCACATCCCTGTCCCAGTTCCTCTCATCCCAACGGTGTGGGTCTCTGAGCTGTCCCTTTCACTGCACCTCATTTCATTGCAATCTCTTTAGCTGAAGTCACTCCATTTGCAAATTTTCTTGGTTTTTTCAATTGCATTTGATATGATCATATCTCATTTCCAGACTGTTCATCACACTTCTGTGTTTTCAAGGTATCATTTCCTTTCCAGACAGGAAGAATTTTGTTTCAGGGAAGGAAATGAAATCTTGCGATTTCAGTGAAGATCAGTCAGGCAGGCTTTGGTCCATTTCCCTGCACTTCATGTCATCCCATGCCATTTCATTGTTTTCCCTTCAGTGCAGAATTTTTTTTTAAGCATTTCATTTCATCAATTTCTTCTCCTGTCTTTTTGTTTGACTTCATTCCCTGATTTTGGGATTTCGGTAAGAATAATTTTACAAGGTTTTGTCCAGTTCACTTCAAAAAAAGAACATCCTACTGCCCAAAGACTGCTCTCTTCATACCTCTCTTCTTCGCACCACCCACGTGCTGGGCACCTCAGTAAAAGGCTGCTTTTACTGATCCACACGGGGTTAGGCACGCAGTGGGGATTGGGCTTGAAATAAGCACAAAGCCTAGAGTTCCAGGGACACTGCAGCTACAAAAGGCATGCCAAAGGGAGCACGGCACTGCCCCAACGTTGCTCCCTCAACATGTTTCTCCTTGGTACCAGCCTCACAAATATGCGGCTTTTAACGCTCCACTTAGGGTTACAGTTAGGGTTAGGGCTGAGAAAACCACAAAGCCCAGAGCTCCAGGGACACTGCAACTACGAAAGGCATGCCAAGGGGAGCATGGTGCTGCCCCAACATTGCTCTCTCAGCACCTTTCTAATTGGCACCAGTCATGTGCTTGGCACCTCAGCAAAAGGCAGCTTTTACTACGCCACTTGGGGTTAGGCTTGCGTTCAAGGGTAGGCTTGAGAAAACCACAGAGCCGAGACATCCAGGGACACGGCAACTAAAAACAACATGCAAAGGGCATCACTTCATGTTATTTCGTTACATTTGATTAAAATAATTTCATTTCAGAATTTTCCTTCATTTCTTTCCATTGAATTTCATTTCTTTAGAAGTCCAGCCCAGTCAGTTTGTTTTAATTTGTTCTCTGACTTTGAGATTTTATTACCTTTCCTGAAAGGAAGAATTTCCTTTCAGGAAAGGAAATGAAATCTTGAAAACAGAGAAGAAAGTGTAACAAACAGGACAAAAAATTGATGAAATAAAATAGAATGCAATTGATAAAAACAAGAAAATTTGGAAATGAGTGACTACAACCAAATGGATTACAATGAAATGAGGTTCAGTGAAAAGGACCAAAACTTGCCCAAATTAACCCTAGGGATGTCCTAAAATCAAGGAATGAAGTCAAACAAAAAGACAGGACAAAAAATTGATGAAATGAAATGCTTAAAAAAAAAAATTCTGCACTGAAGGGAAAATAATGAAATGGCATGGGATGACATGAAGTGCAGGGAAATAGACCAAAGCTTGCCCAACTGATCCTCACTGAAATCACAAGATTTCATTTCCTTTCATGAATGGCCAGAGACCAAGGCCTGGTTTCCATGAAGCATCTCTGCAGCCAGAGCTTAAACTTCTGAGAAGGTTTCTAAGTTGGAAAAAAAAAGCTGCAATAAAATCGTCAAAGTAGAGAAAGGAAAGGTTAAGAAAAACAGTGAGAGTTGCAGACAGAAAACTTACTATAAACAAAAGGGCAGTTCTCAAGCCAGGGATGCAACAGGATAAGTACTACCAGAAAATATTTATAGCACTAAAGAAATAAAACAGAGATCTGGAAGACTGCAACCGAGCAACACTGAGGATGTGTTGATGCTGACCCATCCCTGCCTGAGTGACAAATTCCTAGAGAGTAAACCCATTTTGTGTGCTATAATGGACTTAGGGAAAAATGTTAGTATTTATCCTAGTAGTTCATTCTTCGTTAATGTCTATTGCCTGTATCATTCAATAATTACTCCATACTTTGAAGCTGGGTGGCTCCTGCTTTCAAACTGTCTGGAAGCAATACAAGCTGTCTGAATAAACTGCCCCAAAGAGAAAGAGGCAGAAAAAAACCTTCTTCTTTTCAATTCTACAGAGGTGGGAGGATATCATACTGTTATTATTGTCATTTGTTTGTTATCCTCTGCTGCTGTCCTGGTAGCAAATTTTTCCCCTTACAGAACAGCTGCAGTGCTGCACTGGGGTTGGAAATCATATCCACACAGAGCAAAAGGCCAAGAGGAATTGTTTAATTTCCCTTTCTCCTACACCCTCCTCCCTGCAGATCCATATGTAGGGAAGCTTTTGGCATAAAACTGGAAAGAGCTCAGGGTCACTATGGAGTGCAACACCTATGGAGTCCTACTGCTGACTAGAAAATTAAATACCACTGATGATCAGTGAATCATCTGGTAGTTTGTTAGAAAAAACATCAGGAAGCTATTTATCCCATGTGTTGCACAGGACTGATTTTTGCTGTTCTCTTAGATGAGGATTATAATTTATTGTGAGTTTAGTCATCAATCAGATGAAGGGCCACTGCCCTGACTGAGGCTTCTACGTGCTAATAATGTGCAAAAGATAGAGGTGTTGTTTGATGCTTGTCTCTGCCTTGCAAGACTTTTGTGAACACAGTGGATACAAGCATCAGTCAGGTCACCAGGACCCACTAAATTAAATCGTTTGACATTGGGACTCCACTTATTTTAATGAGCATTGCACAAACGGTTCAGTGGCAGAGTATATCCTGGCATATTGAAACCAACAGATTTAAATGGGTTTTTACTTCGAAGGAAAAGCTGTTGAGGCAGACTGCATCTCCCAAATCTTGCTTGAGAATTACGAAGCAAAAAATATTAATCCATAGATTGGATAACGAAAGCTTCTTTTAAAATTTTAGGTACTTGTTTTTGAGTTTTTTCTGATGGCTAGAAATATTCTTTGGCACATATAACTTTAATTGCTGTAACATCTTTAAAAAAGTTTTTGTTTTCTCTGAGTTTTATCTCTACTATCACCTGAATCCAACTGACAAAAGCTCTATTACAGCCTTTATAAATTGTTCTAGTATTTCAAAATAAAATAAGAAATCACCAATATTTCCAGAAGAGAAAGAAGTCCTTGCATAGTCATCTAATGATAAACTCAATACCAGGATTAAAAAAAGAATATCAATAATATGCGTGTATCATAATATGAAATAAAAAATTACTTCCTACACACCCCTTTCTTTCCTTCAAGAGCATAAACACTCCATTTCTGTAGTACATTACCCAGAATGTGCATAGCAAGATATCAAAAATAAATATCTGTCAATAACAAGAAGAGGAAAATTGGTTTGAAAACAATATTTAAAGGTGTTTAAAGGATTTACCACTTCAACATCCCACTTCTAATGTAATTGAGAACTAGAATAGAACAGCATATATTAAGCAGTTATTTCAGACAAAATAATAGCTAGCATTTAAGCAATTTCTTAAAAAATCTTTTCATAAAAATGTTTTTCCCAAGGTAATAATGGCTGTTTAAAAAAAAATAAATTGCTCAACGTGCATATAAATTAAAAATTTTAAATTATTTGAGAGGAATAATACATTTATACACCTAAAGGAATTAGCTTACTTTGATTGTGTAATTGATTTGTACCCAAACAGGTGAAATCACTAATTATTTCACACCTAGTTCAGTACATTTTTTAATAATTATAAAATATGACTGATAGTTTGACATTTAAATTCTAGTTTCTATTCAAATATTTTGAACTACCTCTAGTGAAATAAAATAATTAAAATAGTGGAATAAAATTCTGGTTTTAGCATCATAAAGAACAATTTCCAGGCACAACATCCAGCTGAACATTCATAAGATGAAATTGAGATGTTGGAGGTAATGTGAAACACACAGATGTGAAACACAAACAGCATCACAGAGGACTTAATAACATTTCGTGTGAAATTCTAATTGCAATAAAGTCTAGTTCTATAAAGGGCATGAAAAAAAGAGTAAATGTAAGAGTGCTTTATCCTTCTAAATCGGTAATAGGAGAGTATTTGGGGTTCTTTGAGGTTCTTTGGGGATTTTTTTCTGTAGTAGATAGTGCAACATGACTTTATGGGAGGAGGAAGGATTTAATAGAAAAGTCATCATAGTAATAGAATCATATCCTGAGTTGGAAGGGGCGCACAAGGATCACCAAGTCCAATCTTAGACCTGCACAGAACATCCCCAAGAGTCACACCATGTGTCACAGCATGGTCCAAGCACTTCTTGAACTCTGTCAGGCTTGATGCCGTGATGACTTCCCTGGGGAGCCTGTTCCAGTGCCCAACCACCCTCTGGGTGAAGAACCTTTTCCTGATATCTGATCTAAACTTCCCCTGAACATGCTGTTCATTCATGCTGTTTCCTCAAGTCTTGTCACTGGCCAGGAGGCTGAAGGGATCACTACCTGCTTATCTATTTCCCCTTGTGAAGATGTTGAAGACTGCAGTGAGGTCTCCCCTCAGTCTTCTCCAGGCTGAACAGACCAAGTGACCTCAGCTGCTCCTCTCACAGCTTCTCCTCCAGACCCTTCGCTATCTTTGTGGTCCTCCTCTGGACACTCTCT
>VXBT01000644.1:0-77601 GCA_013400235.1 Oriolus oriolus
CAACTGAGAAACACAGAACGTTCATACATATTTCACAGGGGTAATGAATAATCATAAGGCACTAACCAATGGGAAAGCTGGGGCTCTGGGCTCTTCTAGAAGGAGGGCAGGTGCGACAACTGACAGACACACTGCGGGTAGGGCTTTCAGACTGGGGCTACACCCACAGTCTCTCCTTCATCCCCGTCCTCTGGGTCACTGTCCTGGGCGGGGAAATCAACCCAGTCTATTTTATTTATTTTCATTGAGAAGTCAGCNGGGCCTGGGAGGGGAATCTGCCCCTCTGCTCTGCTCTGGTGAGACCCCACCTGCAGGGCTGCATCCAGCTCTGAGGTCCCAGCACAGGAAATGACATGGGAATGCTGGAGTAAATCCAGGGGAGGCCACCAAATTGATTTAGAGGGATGGAGCATCTCTCCTGTGAGGACGGACTGAGAGAGATGAGATTGTACAGCCTGGAAAAGGAAAGGCTTCAGGATGTCCTAATTGTGGCCTTCCAACACCTGAAAGGAGCTTACAAGGAAGATGGAGAGGGACTTTTTACAAAAGCATGTAATGACAGGACACATGGGAATGGCTTCAAACTGAAAGAAAGCGGGTTTAAATCAGATATTAGGAAGAAATTCTTTACTATGAGGGTGGTGAGGCACCCAGAGAAGTTGTGAGTGCTCCATCCCTGGAAATGGATGGCCAGGCTGGATGGGGCTCTGAGCTGGATGGGGCTCTGAGTAACCTGATCTAATGGAAAGTGCTACTGTCCACTGAGAAGGGTGATCTTGAAGGTTCCTTCCAACTAAAACCATCCTATGAGCCTAAGATTTAGTATATAGGATCTTTTTACAGTAAAACTTGCATATTGTTTCACAAAATAGTAGATGAGACGATTCTCAGTCACTCAGGCAAACAGCTGTTAGTTGGGAAATTAAATACAGCACAGAGTTGTCATTTGTGTCTCTAAAGACATAAATCTGTCCCTAATTTAGGTAGTGCATAAAGGCGATTCTGGCATCCCTTAAGGAAAATGCTTAGTTCCCCAGTTTGTTTACCAGAAGAGCCAAAAAGTAGGCTATATCCACACAATAACTACCCTCAAGTGATTGGTGATTAACAGAAAGGTGTTTTCCACGGAAGAAAGCTATGAGTAGCTTTGGGTGAGAAGGTGGGGATTAAAAAAAAACAAAATAAAAATTCTATGTATGTTAGAAATAAGCTGAAACTCATCTGTACTGATGGCCTGACTAAGTCCAAGTGTTCAATATATTGTACTTGATACCTTATTTATTCTTTAAAATAAAGACTAGTTTTCATGCATAATACAAGATTAATAACAGGAGAAAAATGCATGTCAAAATAGCAAAGATGTTAAGGAACATCCAGGAAATTTAAAGACATACTTAAGTCAGCATAGCCTGATTCTTTTTAAGGCATTAAGGAACTTGCTGAAATAATCTCTAAATTATTAGCAATTACCTTTGAGCACTCACAGAATATGCACCAAAGAACTTAAGCACAGGAATGCACAGAATACATTAAAAGAAAAAAAGTTAAAAGCAGAAGCTGAGGAATTACAGGCAAACAATTCTACTTAATGCCTGGAAATATATAACAATTGAAGAGTGCTACTGACATTGCTACATCAATAACAAAGACTGTCCAGGCCAATTTTGTTGGCTTCACTGATAGTCTAAATAACGTGGCAGATATAGGGGAGAAAATGACTGAGATTCCTCTTGATTTTAGTAAGATTAACGTGTAAAAGGAATTTTCTGTATAGCAGCAAAGTAAACATGCAGCAAAGATTCTGAAAAGAAATTGAAATTTTAAAAAATTAAATTAAATTTAAAATTTAAAACTTGCTCTCAGGTTAGCTAGGAATGATTCACTGAAGCTAGAAAGGCACTCTGAACATTGGGTGTCAACTCCATTTGTTGTCGTATTAATGATCTGGATGACAAAACAGGAAATACACTGATTAATTCTGTAGATGCCATGCTGAAGGGAAGTATCTGCAAGAATTTTAGTGAACAGGATCAGAATTCTAAGTGGTTTTGTTAGACTAATGGAGCAATCTGGAATCAACGAGATGGAATTTAATACAGGTGAGTCCAAGGTGCTACCTTCTGCAATAAGAGAGAAAATGCATAAATATGATCTTTGAGAGAACTGACCAGATGGTGTTTCTAAAGAAAAGAAGACTGAGGCTGCAGTGATCAAAAACTGAGTGCAAGTTTCAAAGTGAAAAAACAAATTTGATGCCTGACAGAGTTAAGAGGTATTATAAGGAACAAGGATTATTCATTCTACTCAGCATTTGCTACATTTTCATTCCACAGTTTTGAGACAAATTAGGAGATTATAGAAGACAGAAACAAGATAGAACAAAGAATTATAATCTTGGGAAAAAATAACAGATAATAATCTTAGATTATAATCTGAATTTAGAAATGATGGTAGAAGAAGCAAAAGTAGAGAATACTCTTAAAACATTTAAAAAGAACCAATCAGATCCAAAGAAAAATAAGAAGCCTCAGTCGGATATTTTCATCCTGAATGTCTACAGTTCTTTAACATGGAATTGTGAGCAATCCTAAATCCAAAACAATATACAGCAAGGCTAGAATTCACCACTTTTAACTTCAGCAACTGAAAGCCTAGGCATCCAGTCTAATCCAGATGCTTTGAATCCTTCCTCAGTCAAATCAAATGCACAGTTCAATCCTCAGTCAAAGCAAAGACAGCATTTCAGTCCACTGCATGATTACTATAAACCCTCCCAAGTTCTTATTTCTCTTATTTATTTCTCTTATTTCTCTTATTTGATTATAAATATAGACTTGGTGACAGGCTTGGACTAAAACCTCAGTTAAGAGAGATTCAAAGTTAAGAGAAGTTGATTCTATTATAAAAAAACAGCATATTATATTCCTAATCATCTAAATTTACACAGATCTGAAGGGTCAAAGACAAATGAATGTTGATTAATATGCAACACATACAGAAACAAAATAGACCTTCAAGAGTTTGAAGATGCTAGATATGAGCAGAGAAAAAATTAACTTTGGACCAGAAATAGAAATAGAGATCAAAAGTGAAAAAAAAATCCAGTAGTGACCAGAGTACTTACCAACAGAAATATTTACTGGTAAGCAGCAAACCTTCTCTAAAGCAGGAATTTACTGAACATAAAGTGCATTTTTCTGTATGACCAAGATAACAAGCAGTTTTCAAAATAACACGATTAATGTGTCCTGTGGCCAAAATGTGTAAGACTTGAATTAAATAAAATTGCAGCTTGAATTATATAAAATTGCAAAATACATAATTTTAAAATAAATATAAAAGCCTTTGTAAAAGGTTGTATTTTGCATTCCCGATGATACCAGCAGATGTGTTTTATGCTGATTGGCAAAAGATATTTTATAGAAGAGGCACAGAAATGTGATTTTCATAAAAGGAACATGAATTCACTTCTTTTCCTTGAACTGTGCACCTTGCACTGAAACTCTGCAAACCTTCCATTACAGATGTAAATGCCTCTGAAAGTTACCTTCATTAGAGTTACCCAGAACGATATCAGGCCTTCATGTTTACTTATGGCAGTGGCTTTCTGCTCCTAATTCTGTCAATAGAAAACTAATCACAACTTCCTCTCTGTGTGATTTAGGTTCAGTGTCCTCACTGAGACTCTCCAAAACCACACACCACTCTCTCTTACTTCCCCTTCACCTCCTGCTTCCTGCTGCAGTGGGATGGAGTTGGGAACTGGAGATACAAAAGGCAAAGGTTACGGGGTGAGATAAGAGGAGTTTACTGGAAACAGAAAAGAGATGAGAAAATAAACAGTAACAACAATGCTAATGACAGAGGGTATAAAAAAAGAAACAAATCCCATGGGAGAAAAACCCTGATAATAAAAAATGCTGGTCGTCTTCCTCCACCATGTTTTCTCGACCAGAGGGAATCCTGTCTCCCCAGAAGAGAGAGACTCCCCCAAGCAATGACCTGAGCTCGTACAGAATAAACTCCATGTCTCAGCCATACCTCTCCTGGCTACTGCAAAAAAAATTACCCTTGTCATGGCTGGAACCAGGACTCTCTCAAACTGAAGCTTAAGATCATCCTTGGCGTTACAAATTAAATGCAAGGCATGGAAGAAGACTGTATTCACACATATAGCTGTAGAATTGAATTTAGTGAATTGCCTGTTTCCTTCATTTGAGACACTCTCTGTCATGGGGAGTGTAAGCTGATTTATCTAGGTGATGCAATTGGTCACATTTCAGATGAAAAATTAAATTTCAAAAGCTAAACCAAAAGAGTGTATCATGCTTTAGGAAAGGGTATTAGTAATGACAGGCAGTCATTCTTTGATTAATACTAGTATATGATATGATTAATAGATTAGTAGACCAACAATGTTTCATATCATAATTAAGTCCTCCATTAAAAATCAGCTGCAGATTTGATACATCTCCTATTGATCAGAGCAGGAACAGTTTTCATCTTGCAGCGATTACTTTGTTATACTTTACTCTGTCTTCCATTTAGGAAACTCTAAATTGCCTGTGTAGTCAATATGTAAACAAATAAGGCTAAAGAAAAATATAGTTGAATATGCTTTCTGTAAAATAGTGGGAACATTCAGAATGTCCTCAATGAGGTATCATGCTCACAGTTTTTTCCAGATAAAAGAAGATACTTTTTCAAGAGGTTTTTTAGTGCCTGCCACATCTTCTTTACTGCGTACTCTTCTATGTTCTACTGCCAGGTATTTTGTGTTCCACCCCTCCCAAAGATTTACCTTCTCAAAAGAAAACATAACTTTAAGACAAAAAGAATGATCTTTCTGAACTTTTGTGGAAAATGTGTGCAGATGCACTTTGAATGTTTAAAGAAAACTTGCTTAAAATAAGTGTTCTGCCTTTACATACAGATGTGTGGAGCAACCACCTAACGCAAGAGACATGGCAGTTTATGCAGTAAATGGTATTACTGAATATAATTTGCCTCTATTGTCACGTCCTTGTTACTCTCCATAGAACAGAGTACCTTCCTAGTCTTTGTAGAGAGCAGAGAACAAAGGAGACGATAATGACCTGATGCCCAGGTACCCAGAAATTCATCCAAAATTAATCTGCTGTTCCTGTAAAAGCTGTTTGTTCAAGGACTGCTTGGCACCACTTACAAAAGCTCTATGAACATGCTACTGAAACACCTGCATCAACAGTTTAAATATTAACCAACTCCTATTTACTTTTGTTGTCTCCTTCATCACAGTGGAAACAAAGCAGCATGTAGTGTGTGCATATATGTGTGTGTTAAAGTTCAAACTATACCTCAGGAAATGAAAAAAGCATTTAGCTTCACAAAACAGGTAGAAGCACGGCAGAGATTTATAGAGGATGGAACTGGTTACCTTGGAAACAGGTTTGAATTCTTTCATCAAGCAACAAGATGCTCAGTGTTGACCTATTTCCAACTGCTGTATAGATTTAAGGTGGAACTATATATGCCAAGTTTACAGAAAAAGGTCTTCCTATCAACACTGAGTATTTATTTACTGCTTAAATGCATTACCTTGTTTCCTCTATACTTCTAAGCCTTTGAAGTGAGACAAATAGTTGAGAGCAGAAAAGCAAAAGTGAAGAAGGATGTCATCATCTCCTCAACAAGAATTTGTTTCCAATGTATATGAAGTACTTGCGAACACTTAAAAACATATTGGTCAATATATTATCTTCTTTAAAATATCTGCTTAATTAATGCAAGTAAAAAATTTTTTGTGGAAACAGCCACTCCCCATCCCATTACCAAACTTTAAACTACAGACAGAGTTCCTGAGATAAGTGCAGATGTTTAGCATTATTTTGTCTTCCATCATCTCAGCTCCATAGGTTTGTTTTATTTTTGTGAGAACTGACATTTTACATGGCATTTTTTCATGAAGCCTAATACAAATGGCAGTCAGATCTGTGAAGACCTTGAATGCAGGGCATTAACAGAAGAAGGGTAACCGTAACTAAATCAATCTACCTTTCTCATCATATTCTATTAAACTTCAGGATATAGGAAAATGAAAAAAAGAAAGGATCATTAATGTAGGGTTGATAAATACACAAATACAGATGGAGAGCATGTGTACAGCATCATGTGTTACTAATTTAGGGAACTTCCGAGATAGTCTGGATGTCTAAATAATACAATGCAATGCAGCATCACACAGGGACATGAATTGAATCCCAGAAGCAGTCAGATTGCCTGCCTGGTGTGTATACCAATTCACCTGGTCCAAACTATTTTGGGTGTATTTATTCTCTATTCCTTCGCACCACAGAAAGCCTAAGCTTTCCAAGCAAGAGAAGGAGCAGAAAGAAAGCCAAGCAAAAGACCTCACCAAATGAAATTCACCTGGACCTCTTGCCTGCAGGAAATAATTGCAAACTGCATAAAGTTACTTCATATCATCATATCTAATGATAATGTAATCTTAGCCATTCTTAAGGTCACTGGATTTTCTGAAGCCATACATTTTTTAGTAATTTCCAGGGAGAACAGATGGATTTGTTTGTGGTAGGGTATGTTTCTTGCTAGCAAATATATTAAAGGTTATATTTTTGCACATTCTCTTTAAAAATAGCATAAACCTCTGCATTTCCTTCTAAATACTTGCTCTTCAGATTGTGATATTACATGAATTTTTTTTTAAAAAAGGATATTTTTGGCTGTCAAGGTAAAGGTCTTAAAACATTTAAAATGCAAAAAAAAAAGGTATGTCTGAACCTCGGCCTGTGGGAACAAAACAAAATGGAGCCCTTTGCAAGCCACACAATCCCTTCCACCAAAAAGTGTTTCCAGTTTCAAGAGAGAACAAAATATTTACTTCACTGTGATACTTCACACCAACCCTCCCCGAACCCCCCTTCAAATCTTACTTAGGCAACAATATTCTTTTGGAGGTATAAAGATTCTCAGGTAGACTAAATTTTACTTTTTTTTTCAGTTTGGCCACAGCCCAGTGATGTATCCAGCTGCTGGTCTGATAGGATGCACTGCCTATCTGTGTACAGGGACCTGCCTGCCTTTAAAACACTGGGCACATATCTGGCAGAGCACAGCTTAAAGTTATTATCAAAGCATTTATTTCTTTGTCCTTCTTCAGTGTGTACTGAGTTCAGACCAGATAATTATTGACACTCTTACAAAAGAGTTTAAAAATCCATCATAAAAACCATTCATATGGATAAAGTGTCAACAATTCAGCTATAATCTCTTTGCAGTTCATAATGCCCCAAAGTTCAATTGTCTGCCTTTCCTGTTATAAATTGACATACAAGCATAAGTACTATATATTAGAGCCCTCATTCTCATATTTTTCTATTACTCTAATTAAATCTATCTCACTGAAGATTAACACCTTCTTTCCTAGAACATCTGTCAATGCTGTATGCATTTTACGTAAAACAGAATTTTTTTTCATGCTTCTGAACCCATTCTTCCCCAGATATTTTTCTGTCTATTTTTTTTTTCTCTTGCTCATAGCTCAGTACAGATCAGTAACATCAAAAATCATGTTGAAATGTATGAGGGAAAAGTGATACTGGACAGGCTGCACATCAAAAGCAGTGTTGCTTAAGCTGAAGAGATGAAACCCAGCTATTTCTTCAATTCTAGATAATGAAAAATGGTGTTCCACTGCTAATCTTCCAAGTTCTCCTTGGAAGTAGTCATACATAATTGAAAAAAACAATAAAGCACTCTGGATGCATTCCTTTCACCGTTTACATCACACTCATTCGCAACAGTGAGGTATAGCCAAAAAAATTAAACAGTATTAATGCTGATCTACAAATGACCTAAGCCTTAAGGAAAGTCTTTGTAGGAATGTGGCCACATCGTTTTGATCACCATGAGAAGTAGTATGCTGGCTGTAGGTTCTCTAGACACTTTAAAACCCAGTGTCTCTCTCATCAATGTGTGTAAGACACCAAATGTTGGGATGTGCTTTGCTCTACACGCTCTCCAGTGTTTGTTATGTTGCTAGTTTATAATACATTTGCTAGCTGTTCACTAAGTTAAAGACACATGATTACATATTGTGGTTAAAAAAATATTCACTGCTGCTGCAATGAATTAATACACAGATCAAAGGAATAAAGGTCTGGAGCAAGAAACAAGCTTAGCTCCACTGTATTTTATTTTTCTTTTAATCTCCACAGTTTTATATGTCAAGAGACACATATTTTGACTTTTTTTTTTCTCTGAATATTACATTTTTCCTTATAATTTTTCTGGAATTTGTATAAACCTTGATATATTCTTGAGTCTCATCCCATGGAGGTCTAAAGTTCTGGTGATGGCATCCTTGATGCCACCAATCCAGGAAACTTGGCCAGTCTTGGCATTGTCCTAGCTCAGCAGGAAAACTCTTGTGGCTTCTAAATACAACAGCTTGTTCTGGCTTTAAATTTCCCCTGGCCTGCAGGCTGAGCAACACTGCCCTTTTGCATCACAGTGAACAAAATGTGCACAAATGCACAAAATGTGCAATGCTTGTCAGCCATCCATGGGGACACAGGAGTTTCACAAAATAAGAAGTGGCTGGAATGAGAACAGGCAGTGCTGGTGCCTTGATGAAAGCCAACCAGAGCAACTTTATTTCTTAATTCTCATTCTTCAGAAGAGTGATTCTTACAATTTTTCCTATCATTCTTATCATACAGTTCTCACTATTCACACTCAAAATGCACATGCCACCCCCCCGCCCTCATTCTTTAGACATTCAATTCAGGCCTCTTATTTTGCAGTCATGCTTTTTTCTTCTTTCTTATATAGTGATCTTACCAAAAGCCAGAGCCCAACCAGACAATCTACATCCACCAAATATCCTGACTTACACCTTTATTGTGAAAAGAAATTAACCAGAAAAAACACAACAAAATAGTCACCTGGTATAACAGCAAAGATTCCATCTCATTTTTTTCATGTCTTTTGCTTCCCCTCACCCCACCTCCATTTGCCCCCTGCTTTAAATCCTAACCAAAACCAGAAGACATTCCCAGCAGACTTCATTGCTAAGGTTCGGAAGAAAATTATGTATGTCATGGTAAGGTATCTACACTTGCTTTCCAGAAATTCTCTCCTTTCATTTCCTTAGTTTCCTGTGGTTTATTAATGAATGCAGAATTCAATTAAAAATAATAAATCATGAAATGTCAATCAAAGGAAATGCTAAAAATGCTGATTAAATGGTAATTATTAAATAAGTAATACTCCAAGCATTCATATTTTTCAGGCACTCAGTTAAGAAGGATTGGCTCATTCCATCCTTGATGGAGTTAGTTACAGCTGAAAAAGAAAAAGCAGAAGATTTTTAAGACCTGATTTTTAACAGTGTGGAGGACTTCAACTCTCTCTACACCAGGTTTCTATGTGTATGGAACTGGCCATGACTGTGAAAAAGAAAAAATATAAAAAGGAGAGCAATCAGAATAACGAATCAATAGTTTTCAATTAAGTCATCTTAGGAAAGTGCAACAATGCCTTCAGCATAAACAAAAAACTCCAAAAAACAATACAATAAAAAATGAAGGTGAGGAAGTCTGTACTGAATGATTGACTTAATAATGCTGAGAAGTGAATCCAAACATTTTTGTTATTAAGCCCTTCCTTTCCTAGGATTCTCATGTAGAATGCACTGAGTTTGCTCTTCTGTTGAAATATTACCATGTAAGAAAGCACTGTCAATTTTCTGGGAGTTCTTAGTTAATAGTAATACCAGTACTCCCTAATAAAATAAAACTTATATATATTCAAATATCAAAATAGTTACTTTATCATGCCAATCACATCCTTATGGCCTTTACTGCTAGAAAATTACTATTTTTTTGCAAAATTGAAATCAAGATTTTAGTCCAAGTCAGTTCAAGTCTAGAAGACCAGTGTTGGCTCTGCTAGACTATTAAAAAGGTGAATAAGCATAGGAAACATCGAAACATGCTATACATGTGTATACATCATGGAATAAGGTAATCATTTGAATACTCTACTAAACAAGAATGAATCTACATTTTAATTTGCCTTAACAGGTCCTGCAGCTTGTAAAGCTTAATTTTTATTCATTTTCCCCAACGTCTTTATTAAAGAAATCTGTAAACTGATTTCAATATACTGTATATTGGTGAGAATGCTGTGCACCAGAAGACTTTTGCCTTTACAAAGGCAAAAATCACCTGCAGGAAATACAGCTGTGACAGAGATCCATGCAATATGTGGGGTGCTACAATAACATCTTCACCCAACATGTGCATATAGTGCAACTTTACACTTCAAAACACTGCCTCAGTTCTTCTAGCTGGCTGGGCTGTGACAGAAGCTAGCAAGGTCTGGCTGTGCCTGGGGAATAACGTAGCTCCAGATGAGGAAGCTTTAGTCTGGAAGCCATAAAAACAAACTTAAACACTTCCTCTGAATAGGACAATGAGCCAGAGAAGACAGGGTCCAGATGTCCTCACTTTGCACACTTCATGGAAATATAAACGACACTAAGCCACACACTATTTAACACAAGCCTTTGTGTTCATCACCTTCCAGTAACTCATGGAATGAACAGTAGTACTTAAAACTCTTCCTTCAGAGCAGTGTGGGTTATTATTGCCCAGGGAGAAGAGCTGAAAATGTTCTTACAGCAGGGAGCTGCCCGTACAAGTGGAGATAGCTGCGCTTTTCCAAGCCATCCCTGCACTTCTGGGATAACACAGTGCTCTGCTTATTGGAGCTGAGTGTGTTTTGAAAGCGCCTACTAACTGTCAGTGCTCAGGAAGAGATTTTTTGGAGAAAGCACTGTCATTATCAGCTTCTGCTTTATGGTGTGAATACACCAGATCAATATTGAAACACCCTAGTTTGGTCTTTTGCTGCATTGTTTTCAAGATAACCTTTGCAGACAGAAAAGTCAACTTCAGCAATTTCTTATAAAAAATCAGTCTGAAATGCAAAAAAATCTGTGTAAGAAACTTTCCAGCAATACATGTGTTCACGAGTGGACTCTGGCAGACCCTAAGTGAAAACAAAACTATTTCAAGACTTGTTTAAATATATTTTACAAACCTACTTCTACTTTATGAAGTTGGTTCTCATTTTTGGAAGCTGATTCCCAAGAAGATGCTGGTGTTCTGGACTCAGGAGGAAAACTAAGAACACCAGCAAAAACAGAGGATATGGAAGATAGCCAGAAAACAGTGAAAAATTAATTTTAAAGTGATGTAGTGGAGACTAAGGAGGGAAATCAGCATGAGGGCATGTAAGAATTAAATAAAGATCAATAACAGAAAAACCAAACAAAGACAAGATTCCAGCAACCATTTCCCAGTGATTATAGTGTGTGAGCCCTCCTGCTTCATCCCACTCACGGTGGGTGCTCAAACTGCCTCATTCCACAGCTCTCACTCAACTCCCTCTGATTAATGGCATTTTCTACTTCCCACAGGTCCTGAAATATCTCCCACAGATCTGTGCTCCCCACTCCACTGCAAGTGCTGTGGTCTTCAGCAAAAGTTTCTGCCCTTCACCTGCTGCAGAAGCCAGCTTGAGGAAAGCTCTGAAGGATGTCTGATTGCATTCCAGTTCTTCTCCACAAAAAAATATATCTACTCTTCAACATAGCTACTCCGGACCAACATCTTTGCTTCTCCTTGGCTGCCTTAGAGAACTTACTTCTTTTTTCAGATGCCTTCTTTAAAAACTTCCTTTCTGTTCATTTGGTATTTTGCCATCTTCTCCAAATAGGAGACAGGGCCTCAGACCATTCACTTTCTCTGTCTGCACTCCCCGTTTGCTGAATAGATCAGCATCACTTTTTGTAATCTTAAAGAGAACCACAGTTTTGTCCTTCTCTTCCACAGTTCCCCT
This sequence comes from Oriolus oriolus, assembly GCA_013400235.1. Classification (NCBI taxonomy): domain Eukaryota; kingdom Metazoa; phylum Chordata; class Aves; order Passeriformes; family Corvidae; genus Oriolus; species Oriolus oriolus. The sequence continues at coordinate 11,908 of VXBT01000644.1, forward strand.
CTTCCTCCTGGGACATTTCAAATTAAGCTGACAGGACAGCCCTTATAAGCTCTGAACAGATTTTCCTTGTATGACTTTATTAGCAAAGAGAATAGAACTGGAATTAAAACAAATTCAACTTTAGCTCAAAGTTTACAGTTTAGATAGTCTCATAAAACAGCTTGTAACATATCCCAAACTTTTTGAAAATATGAGTCCTGAGAGTTCTCTCTTATGGGAAAGCAAAATTGAAGACACCTAATTAACTATTTAAACTTTAAAACCTTAACTTAAATGTGAGAAAAAGATTAGTTTTTGGTTTTTTAATAGCCAACTGGATTGAAAGACTGGTTTACCATGGTAGACACTACGAAAAGCCCTTTAACAACCTCAGATAAACCCAGACTTTCCCTCTAGCCATCGTACCCTTGCTTTTGTTTATATATCTGAGCTGTGACTGCAGTAACTAACTCAGTAAAGAGTTTCCATGGAGACTGGAAAGTCATTTTAAACACCCATGACTTTCAGAATATAAATGTCTCTTAACAGATACTGTATGAGCTGCTAGAGGTGACATTTCCTAATCATTCTTAGTTACTTGTGTATATTTGGTAATCTACTCAAATACGCACATAGACAACAAAACTCTGAGAAGATTATAAAAACTGGATAAGCATTTGTATTTTAGCTGAATTACCAATACTGATTTTCCTTGAGGTATGAAGAAGATGTCTTTAAATCTGCTTAGAACTGTGACTTTAACTTCTGTGCAAAGAATTGAGCATTTGTAGTTTATAAGCTCAGAAAATATGTAGATTAAAAAGGCTGTAGTAAATAAGGAGAGAGGCTAAGATGGCTAATTTCAATTTGTGAGTCTAAAAATATAATACAAAAGTGATACTTCTTATTTCTCTCAACTTTACCACAGCTTACATACTGAATTTTAATCTATGTATTTCTTTTTCTTTTTCTTTTTTTTAATTGCAGGTGCAGGTTTCTTTTCATTGAGTCTTAATGGTATGTTTGCTGATCTCGCTAAGCAAGCAAAACCGAAAGGACTGATACTAAATATTACATCAAAGGAAGGTTTGCACTGCGTCCATTCTGGCTGGTTGATATTTCGTTCTCTCCCTTTCTCCCAGAGGCTGTAATACTCAGCTCTGTTACACTGAAAGGAGTAATACTAAATATTACATCAAAGGAGGGTTTGCATTCCCGTCCATTCTGCCTGGCTCATATTTTGCTCTCTCCCTTTCTCCCACAGGCTGTAACAGTCAGTTCTGCTACTTCCTTGCTTATAGCAAGCAAGCTGTAATACACAGGCTCCTCTCACTGACCAGCAAAAGAAACTGCTGGAGTCTTGTTCTTTCTTCAGAACTGTTTTGAAACAGAATTTACGTCTTGTTTTTTCTCTGTCTTTACTTTCTTTAGTACACTTTACCTGTGCTAGTGTACACACATATCTAAGTCAGAATTTTTTGTGTTCAATTGATATGGATTTGCTACAGAGTTTTTTCTTCCAGGAACAATAGGAAAAAACAACCATCTCATATGACAGATGCTAGTTTTCTTGCTTAGTGTTCATCTAAAAGGCCCAATTTAAAAACAAGACTAGGGATGTCATGCAGGTATAGAAAAACTGAAGATGTCATGCAGATTTGTCTTCCAGCTGGGCCTGAAATCAGTTTTGTCAGTATTATGGTTTTTCAAGGCAATCATTCCCTATGAATTGCTTTTTAATTGATATAACATTTTCTTTTCACTTGCTGTGAACAACGCACTGTAAATAGAGATGTATTGTATGAGTGGGAGAAGGCAATTGAAGATAAAAAACATTGATTTATTCTTCCCCTTGGAGTTCCTCATGATGTGAATTTATGGCAGAGCATGTTTGCTGCAAGCGGAGGGAAGTGAAGGGCTTAGGAAAGCCTTCCCTGCTGGGAACATCAGACAGCTACAACTTTTCTCATGTTTTCATGTGGGAATCAACTTTTAGTTTGATTTTTTAAAATCCCAATTGTATCAAGAAAGAAGAAAGGATAAAGTCACTACTGTCCTTGGCAGAGTTAAAACTAACTTGCTATGCAGCAGCATCTGCTTTTCCACACTTTCCTTGCTGTTTCCCAGAGTTGTGCACAGACCAACGCCTTCTACTTCCCTCTCCCCAACTTCAATAAAACCATAGCTCTCTATCTCCTGCTGAAGCAATGATGTAGAGATTAAATACTTGACACATGTAACCACTGAGCTGTCGCTGCCTGACCCCTTGTGATGGTCATTCCTAAATTGCTGAAGCAATGTGTGCTGGGTCTAATCTCAGGGACAACTGCATAACTCAGCAACAATAATTTGTATGCAGAACAGAGCACTGCACAGTGACACCCAAGTATGGGTGAGGCAACATAATTTACGTATTGGAAACACTGTTATCCCAGACTTTGCCTGGGACATCTCAGCTTGCTCGCATGTTTCTGAGCCACTGCATTATTTGCCAAAGGCAACTGCAACATACTCAGCCATGAGGTGGTCCTCAGTTGCTTGGTGGCCAGCACAGAGAAGGATTAAAGCAGAAAGACAGGCCCTCCTCTGGTCCCTCTGGGGAGTTTTATCACCAGTTTGTGGCCTTCAAAGTGCAGTTTTTATTGCCAGTTCTGCAAGTGTATCTCACAATGTCTGGAGAAATTCAGTACTGTAAAGTATGTTTTCTGCTACAGCATATTAATAAACATCCAAAATCTTGGCCCAAATAGCAGGCAGGTTTTTCTGTCCTGCTTGCAGAGACTGTAATGACTGTGGTATTGTGGGAAACATGAGCAAGCACCAGGTAGAAGTATAAACTCTAATTTGGATTAAAAAGATCTTTTCATTTCTTTGTCCTTATTTAATAATGGCTTTATATTCATAAATCAGAAATGATCAATGCTATTTGTCTTTAGCATGCTGTCACCTGACAATAAGAGGATACGCAAGTTCTTTTAGGGATCCTTGGCAGAATGATGACGGTACTAAACTGTAGTTACAATTAAGGCTTTGTTTTCTTAACAGAATTCTATTATTAGTATAGCACAGTACATCAAATGAGATTGGGAAAAAAACTGACTTTAAAAAAAGGGTTGAAAACCTTAATTATTAAGCATTCACTACAAATGCCTTAATTTAACGGTCAAGGCCTTGCAACGCTCTGATGAAAGACAACCTAAAGGTTGCTCTACTTGCAGCCCGGACCTAACTAGCATTTGGGTATGCTTTGAAAATAACCACTACCAGCGGGTTATACTGCTGTGTCACTTTGCAGTTTCTGTTTCAATATAAGAACATTAATGGCACTTTTTGATCAGAGGGATGAATTTCAATAAAACTTGTTGTACTCGCCCATGTACAGCCTGTACCTCACATAGATATACTTGGACAACTGCCAAGGCTTGACACTTCAAACAGGGCATCTTGAAATCATATGCTGAGGAAAGGAGGGGAGAGGGGAGCAGAAGTGAGAAAGTTCATGAGGGAGGGGGACTCAGTTAAACTTTGTACTGCCCACAAAGCTGTGCACTGCTTTGCTACTAACTCACACAGTCTGTTTTTTTTGACATTTTGAACAAAAATCATCCCAGCTACATGAACAAAACTGCAGTTTTAATGCTACTGAGATATGCCAACCCACAGAAGATATCTGCAAAATTGAAACCCCAAAGGAACTCAGCAAATCTCAAGCTTCGACTCTGGTACAGGGATCATGAGATTCCTCTGAAGTTAAGAGTAACAGGTTCAGAATATTAGAGCACTGAGAAAAGTAAATAATCTGCAGGTTCAGCTGAGAGTGGAAGCTGTTCAGGGACATTGCTAAGTCACTGATAGGACTCATGTTGTTGGCTGGCAGCAGAGTTTTCATTTGGGAATGCTGAGCGACAGTGCAACTCTGTCAACACACAGTTACAGGGAGATAAGAAGAGTATTACTTACTGCTCAGCCAATAAAAACTATTATTGCCACATGATTGTATGACTTCTATTACTAACAAAAATAAATATTGTGAGTAGATTATAACATACTAGGGTTTGTTTTTTTACCATTGACTGTTTGTAATCATAAAATGGACAGATTTGCTAAATATTAAACTCAGTCTTTCATATATCTTCTTTAGCATACTGTTATATTTACCATCCCTATGTTTGCTTATCTTTCTGGTTAAGTCCAGCAGCTCACCACTAGCCTGTTAGAGGTATTTTCCACTTTAACCTTTTGAAAAATAAAAGTATTATGATAGGAAAAACCAGACAAAACTGAAAATCTCATTAAGAGTACCTCAGCATTATCTAATTAATGGATAGATGTTCAGCACAGAAGTATTTAGATGCTTATCTGATCTGGTTTGCATTTATCTACCTCAGTGTAATCCTCAGTGACCATATCTGAAGAAGAGCAGGATGTGGTACAGATTGGAAGACACCTCCTTTATTGAGCACCAGTTCTCTGAATGGTGCCGAGTATTTACGCTGCTTCATCAGCGGCACAATAAATCTCCACTGTGATATTTCCAGTCCAACAAAGCAAGTTTATGGGGATAGTTAAGCCAGAGCTCTCCTCTTGCCACATGTAGGTAGGAGTGAGGCATAATTTGCTAGTTTGTCACGTTTTCCCAGATAAAAGATTCTAGTCATTTCATATCAGACAGACTGCCACATTTTTATGACTCTTAGGAAAGGAGTGATGCAGCCTTCCTCACCACAGACCAGGAATAACAAGAAAAGATTGATCCCCAGAACTGCAGCCCTTATCTGCAGGGGTGGCAGCTGTAGAGAAGGTGCAGCCACACTCATGATGTAGTTGCCAGGCTGCAGCTGGTGCTAAAGGAGGCTGAAATGTGGTGCTAATAGCTCATGTCTAGTAATGGCCAATAGCTGTCCTAATCAACTAGCATGTCAGCTGATATATATAGATACAGACAAATAAAAAGTTATTTTAGCCAATTAGGTCCAGTGGAAGTTGAAAGTGACTTAATCCTGAATCATGTTAGTGAGACTAGCTCTGCTGAGGAGCTGCACTTACCAGTTGGTGACTGAGTAGGACCTGGGTGCATGATTCCTGTCAGTGACTTACTGACTGTACTGCCCGAGCTCAGATTAGAGGGAAGAGAAAGACATAGAGCACCCTGAGGGAACTCTGTCAGTATTTCTTGCTTTTTCGTATTAGACTTCCCACTGGCAGCATCAGTAGGGTTTGATGCAGCTGAGGACAGCTGAATGGACACCCTGATACTGGGTGCCTGCCTAGAATCTAAGAAAATGTCACATCTACAGTGAAGGAGGTTCAAGGGAGTGGTGTAAAACCTTCTGCAGAAGCCCTTAGTCCCCCGACAAAATGAATGGCAGGAGCAAGTGCGAGTAAGAGCCAAGAGGACCAAGAACCACATATAAAAAATTGCCATTCCACAAACATGTTTCTTTCTATGGTCTAAGGACATAAAGATAGGAAAGAATGAAAAATGCCATGAAAATTTAACATCTGTCTTTCCTGATTAACTGTTATAATGCATGAATTATTTTTTGGACAGTAAACCTAGAAAAAAAAAAAAACATTTTCTCAGAAGGTTTGTACTTTTAAGTCAAAGGTTTACTATTTTCTAGACACAAACCACTTTGATAAGTATTTGCCTGAATTCCTATTTGTAATGTGCATATTTAACCTTAGGGTTTAGTAGGAAGAAAAATATAAGTATCTTCATCAAAGCAATGTAGTTCAGGCTAGTGTGGTACTTAATCCTACCATTAAATGTTATCAAGAAAAGCCTTTAGAAAAACAGGTATATGTTTGTCTTTTTTCATGAAGAGTTTTCCTAAAGCCATGCATTGGCAATGTCAGTGATAAGAGAGGGTAATACTTATGGCATGTACAAAACTTTGAGCCAGCAGTGCCCTGGCAGCCAGGGGGACCAGCTGTGTCCCTGGGGGGCATCAGGCACAGCATGGCCAGCCGGGCAAGGGAGGGGATTGTCCCACTCTGCTCTGCTCTGGGGTGGCCTCACCTCCAATGCTGGGGGCCACAGTATACGATATCAAGCTATTACAAAACATCCAAAGGAGGGACAAGAGGATGGTGAAAGTCTGGAAGTGAAGCCATGTGAGGAGCAGCTGAGGTCACTTGGTCTGTTCAGCCTGCAGAAGACTGAGGGGAGACTTCATTGTGGTCTTCAGCATCCTCATGAGGCAAAGCAGAGGGGCAGACACTGATCTTTTCACCACTGTCACCAAGGAAAAATCATGGAACTTAATCAGGGGAAGTTTAGTTTATCAGGAAAATGTTTGCCACCTAGAGGGTGGCCGGGCACTGGGACAGGCTTCCAGGGGAAGTGGTCACAGCATCAATCCTGACAGAATTTAAGAAGTGTTTGGACAATACTGTCAGGCACAGGGTGTTACTCTTGGGGTGTCCTGCACAGGGCCAGGAGCTGGACTTGATGATCGATGGGTCTCTTCCAACTCAACACATTCTAAGATTCCATGACTTTATGAAATACTTCGGATGACACTGAATACTTTTTGTTGGTCTGTTATGAGTGATCTTCTGAAAATTATGGAACGGTAAAAAATCAAAACAATCTATTTGCAACATTTTCTCTCCTTTCCATACTAAATACATGTTTCTTTTCTTTTTTAAGAGAAGTCAGTTGCAGTATATGCTATTCCTCAAATATGCAGGGCTATGCCCTGCCCTTCAGTTTAAAATGTGGGGATATTTTGTTTTGATATATTGGGAGAAACATTGTGGAAGACATTGGAGCAGGTCTTAAAACCACAGGTAGGTGGTTTGAGCTAGCACCAATTTAGCATTTGTAAGACAAAGTTTCATGACAGGCTTTCGAGGGAAAAGATAAGATGTCATCTCAGAGAACTGTTTCATGTGTGCAATTTCCTACAACAGGAATTCTGTACCAAACTATGGGTGAAAAATGGCTAAGCAAACTGGCCTGGAACAGAGAGTTTTAAAACATATTTGTTCCACCAAGAATAACTTTTTCACAAATGTTTTTATAATATTTTTAAATTAGAAAATTTCTTTTGTAGAAAAAATACCTATTTTGCCACTGGTCTCTGTCCTTCTTACAGTAACAAAGAGTGAAGATAAAAAGTGAAAAGAATTTTAGAGCTATTTTGTGCATAACAAAAGTACATTTCCAATAGTAAACATTAAAAGAGAAAATGGTACATTACATGTAATTGCAAATCCTATCAATACTTCAAATTGCAAAATGTATTTTTTTTCTTAAGTCCATAAATAACACCATTTCTCTTTCTCCTTATCCATGGTGCAAATGAAAGACTTAGAAAGAAATTAAAGGATAATATCAAACTGTGATAAATTTCACTCTTTTTTTCACAGAATATAATTTGCATATCTTTTGTTTTAAGTAGGAGAATGGCTATCCACCAGCATGCAACTCCTCATTCCTCAGTGGCTGAAAACTATGAATATGTCAAAAGCAACCCAAGGGAATCTGCTTAAATATGTGTTGATATCAAGCACAAGTTATTATATATAAATATACATGTGTGTGTGTGTGTAATGTAATACAGTATAACTTATATATGCATTTAACACCAGCTTGCTCCACTGGAGTACTTTTCCAGCTGTCTCTCATCTGCGTGTCTGTGCTGAGGTTGCTGGCAGCCCCACGGCAGACACTCAGCTTGTGCACAGGTCACCTGTGGGCACAGTGCCGCTGCATCCAGGCAGTATCCCTCAGGACAGGGCTCCCGAGGACACACGTGGGCACTGACACACACGGCACATGTCTGCCCTCTGCGCCGCAGGACCCCATTAGCTGTACTGCATGGCAGGGCATGTGCTTTGGCAAAGAGAGATGGAGACTAAATTTGCCTAGAGGCGCTTTCCAGATTTGTTCCCTGGTATACAGCAAATAATGGATTTTTCTTAAATGATAGAACTAGGTTCAGTATCGAGACGTAAAAGAAAAATAGCCTGTCTGTAGATCAAACTTGTGTTAAGCATGAATATTAGACTAAAATTTTAGATGTGAAAGCAAGGTATGAACATATGCCCTTTAGAAATGTGTGCAGCAGTGCTGACATTAACTTAATGGCTTAGTTTGCTTTGAAGATTTCTTACATTTGCCCATAACATGCTAATGTCCTTTCCAGTTTGGGTTTTTCTGTTCCCTCAATGAGAATTAAAAAAATAACATCATATGTCCCCTTACAAGACATAACAGAATATATAAACCCCTAGTTTCTAGTGCACTGTAGCTGTAGCTGCCAACTTTTAGTTCAGCTGAGGTGTTGAATGGACAGAAAAAGTTCAAAGAAATGGAAGAATTTTTTCCACTATGTTGTTGCAGAATAAAAACTACTACTGACATATCTAGTAAATCCAGTAGCCAAATGCCACGTTGAAGTGAAAAATTTAATATTTTTCATGCCTTAATTCTCAGTATTATCTTGATTTGATAGTAGCATGGACACTTTCTAAGGTTCTGCTTTAAAACCATCTAAAATGATACCCTGAATAATTGAATCAAGACATGTATATTATAAGAACACCCCTTCCCTATATTTTTAGTAACAGCTAAGAAATATTGCACAGCTCAGGATGTGCTCTGCTCTTACCTGCTGGCTGGTGTTTCATTCCTATACTCTTCGCTTCAACCCACTTCCCAGGAACTACCTCCCTTGTGTTATAGGCACACATAAAGAACACACAATCAGTATTTAATTCTGTTTTTAATTTGAAATTAAAATAGTTTTCATGCTGTTCTGAATATACTGGTTGGTACTAAATTCTGCAAATAATTTCTGTCTAAATACAGAAGTAAACAGAGTGTGATAGAGTTCTGAAAATCACAAATTGTCTGCCATGAACTGAGGCTCTGTCATCTCATGAAATAGACAGTATTTTTCTGACAACTGATTTCTTCTCAAAGATGATAAGCTTGAGCAGACTGTGGTGGGGGGAGAAAGGGGAAGTTAAAATGACACCTTAGAAAAAAGCAAAAATGAAAAGGAAAGAGAAGTATCTTTCATGGAGGACCATCTGAATTCTCTAAGAAGATGTGTAACCACAATCATTCCAACAGGGACATTAGAAAACATCCATCATACAATTTTTCATAAATGCTATATTTTTTAAAGGGCGAGGGTAATCAGTGTGTTTTCTAGCATACTGTCCTCCCTGTTCCCATAGACCTCAGCCAAAAATGCAGGAAGAACTGATTTTGTAACCCTTGACAGATTTACACAACACAGACCACCTAAACACTTCAATAGCTCAAAACCTCTTAAGACTCCTTCAGCCTTATGTGTTTCCTGATGAAGCATCTCCGAATCTGAGACTTCAGCAATGTGGAATTCCCAAATTTTGAATTCATGCACAAGGAAGCCCTCCACAACAGTGTCTTCAGCAGTCATCTGACAGTGATAAAGATACTTCTGGATAAACACTTGTAGTTGGTACAACGTTTTCAGGTGCAGAGGAGCAACTTAAAATGAGTGTAAAAAGCGGTATACCATGTGCTCTATGCCCATCCAGCCTTCAGACCTAGAGAAGTGTCACACTAGGGTTTCAGCCTGGAACATAAAACTTCAGCCTTTTAGATCATGTTTTGGATATCTGCGCTTTCTGACATAGGTGAAGATACTGCATTAGAAACATGCTGAGTATAAGGATATTTCAATTCCTTCCAATTCAGCCATTAGATGTCCAGAAAAATATTTGTAAAAACAAGTTTAACTTCAACTCAGAGGCATGTATTTCCCTGGAACTTCTATAGAACTCAGCATACTGAGTCGATACCACTTGCAAAAGCAGTACAAAGCCTTCACCCTCTCCTTTCTACCATAAGGGACCACTGCCATAAAGGCCAAAACTTATGTGGACTGAAACACAAAGATGAAAAGGGGCATAACGTCTCCTAGTGAAATGTATAGAGGGAAAATGCTAACAAGTGTAGATGCTACAGGTGGTAGTATAAAACAGGAATTAATGCAAGCACTGTGACATTACAGCTGAACTAAAAAGTACACATTGAAGTGGCATCAAGCCACTCTCAACATTCACCTATTTCCCCTTCAGATTTAATTAGAAGGAATTTCTAAAGAAAATAGATCCCACTAGGCCAGTTTCTTGAAACATGTGGATGGTGTCTTAAGAATTCAGCTCAATGGGAAGTTTTGGTTATTTGGTTATACTCTTTTCCTAATTTAGAACTCAGGCAAGCAGAAAATGGTGCCCTACAACTGATTCCTAGTTAAAGGAAATAAATCTCTTCCCCAAATCTTCATCTCTTTAGGGTGGCATGACCAATGCGCATCAAGCTATTTCAAAGTACACATCTTGCAGCATTAGCTGCACTTCTGAAAGAAAAAGCCTCTTAATAAAGGCAGCTTCAAACCCTGGGGAGAGTTCCATAGGAGAACTGCTGAGTCAAAGCATGTTTGATTTGCTGGTTTTGCTAGCAGACAGACTTTCAGCACAAATCCTGTCTCTCTGAATTCTTGGCTACATATTACATATATAGGTGCTAATAGATTTAGACAAAATTATGGATGCTGATCTTTTTAATGTAAAATGGTAATAGTCACACTGGCTATGGAATTTTTCACAGCTGAATAGATTTATGCTGACTTAGATATGGCATCTAGAGGTACAACTATTATTCATCTATATCTGTAATTAAAAAGGAGAAATGTCAAGTCATATTTCAGGTTGAAAAAAATACCTTTTAATATAAAAAATCATCCCAACACACATTTTAAACTTAAGTCCTTTACCCAAATCTACAAGGTACCCATAGATTCATTGTCCTAACTGCAGTGTAGTTTCTAGATCAAGTCTTGTGATGTGATTTGAACTCAGATATGACCTGTGTGCATATATATGAAATGGCACTACTGCTTAGAGAGGCACATTTATCACAGAGAAAAGCACTTTAAGCCCCAGAAGGACTTAAAAGCTCCTGCTCTCTCCTCCTGTAGCTTTCAGAAAGACACAGATACCTGCACATAGCCATGCCTGCTTTCTGCAACATTGGTAATTGTCAGTTTCCTTTAACTCTTCTCACATTCAGAAGCAAGCTGTAGTTTTGTAATTACTACCAAAATTGAAGCCAGGGATGATCAAAATTAATTATGAGCTGTGAGATGGGAGTAATGAAAAAGAGGAGGAACAGCAGAGCAGCAACTGGGCTTATGGCATTAAAAATACAAATAACAGGCAAATCTATGTCTCATCCTGACAAGTGAGGCACTCAGCATATCTGCCATTCCTTTCATTATGCAGATGACTTCTCAGCACCTCTCAACACATAATACTGCAACCCCTTCTTTCTACCAAATTTCTGTAAGAGCTGTCAACTGTTTGTAAAACTTCTAGATAAAAAATGATTGAAAAGTCATATTTCATAATGAATCTATTTAAGAACTCCTTAGCTTTCAAATATTTTCTTGCTTCATTTTACAGTGACTTTTTTCTTTTTAGTTAGTATGAAGCCTAGTTACTTTTTACCTGGAAACAAAGAGTGCCAAACATAACAGATCTAGGAGACTGGAAAACAAACAGGTGGGAAAACTAATAAGGACCCATATTTACACTTGCTATAAAAGAAGTCTTTGTGTTAGAGGAAGAGAGATAATACATGGCATGCCATCTGGTGTGCCTGGAGATGGGACAATGAAATTTGCAGATCACAGCTGGTACTAGACAAGACATTATCACCCAGTTAACCCAGAGCTAGAATAGGATCAGCCCATGGACAACAAAAAGCAGGGCAAAGCAAGAAAGTGCTTCATCTGGCAGGGCCCAGAAGCAGTGCTGTTGCCAGTCACATCTGCAGGTTCAGCTGGGAGATTGGTGTACTCCTTGATTCCCTGTTTTTGTTAAAACTTTCACAGCAGCATCTATGAATTAACACTTTCAGCTACCTCCTGTTAGGTAGGAGATTCTGTCTCATGCCGTTGAACAGAGCAGTACTCACAAATGTGTAACAGCAAGTACTCACATGATGTTTCCAGCTTGTACTACATGGGCAAAACATCCCTTTGGCATAACAACTCACAGGGAGCAAAGATTCCTTCCTCTTGGAGTATCAAGCAGAGAGTCCCCTCAGATACATTCAATTATCCAGAGATAGTTATCAAGTCTATAACAGTCATGCAAGCCTATTGATTCTCTCATAAATGGAAGGAGTTGCTCATTAGAGCAATTTGGTGTGGAGTCATACAGATAACTTGATGGAGGAAAGATGGGACACAGTCTGGAGTTGCCCCTTTCCCCTGGGGGACTGTGAATGACTACCTCCCTAGTGCTTACATGGGAAATGTTAGGCAACCCAAGATCCCATTTCATTGCAGCAGAGTCAAGCTAAGGTTTTCAGTTATTATTTTCAGAGTGATAAATTGCCAATCTCAGCTTATACAGACCAAGAAAAACTCCAGTGTTGAGAGGGAAAGTGCTCCATGGGTTCTGTGACACTTTCTGCCACAACAATAAGTAGAAGAGTGTGAAAGAGAGAAAATTCTTTTCTTGGATGGTTTAATGCTATGCAACAATTTCTGTTAAAAAACAGGCATCACAGCATCACCACTCTCTAAGCGTGAAACATGTTTCTGACCTTGTTTGTCCTCAAAGAAGTACACAGTAGAGCATAGCACAAAATAAATTTTAAAAAAGCCAAAGAAATATACTGAACAAATCACACAAGCTCTGAACAAAATCCTCTTTCAAACACAGTTGTCCCGTGGGAACTGCATGCAAGAGAGCATGTGGAGCACACATGACAAATGTTATTCATACCACTTAGAGAACTGCTGGAAGGCTCTTGGATATTAAAATAACTTGTAAGGGAAAAAACAAATCACTGAGGGAAACTCTGGCTTTTCTTTTTGGTTAGCTTTACTTAAAAGTCTTTGGATTGCCTGAATGCTGACTGACATGTGATTAAAATGATGTCTCCACTTTTACAGAGACAGCTGGACATTCACATAACACCAGGTAATACCAGTTCCAGCCGTTCTAGGTTCTGTTATTCTGATAAAGTTTGCTTATTTTAACACTTGATTCACAGAACTGACAGAACAATGTATATCCCGCTATGCTTAAAAGCAACATGATGAAAAATTAAATTCAAAGATGACCCTCAAACATGGTATCTCATTTTTTTCCAGAAAGCATGGGAACACTTTATGGTATCTTAGCAGTTAGTCTCCACATTAGCATGTTGCTGGTTTTAGTAGTATCAATAAGGTACATTAACTGAAATTACAGAAAACACAATGGTTACAATTAATTATATGCAAAATATTTTAAAATATTCATTTGCTTTCCAACTAAAACAAACCCCACCACCATATATTTGGGTATAGGAATGCTTGAGCATTGTCTTTAGAAATAAGTTTTCCAAAAAAATTTACACAGTCATAGCAGATAAGTGATATCACACATATTCTCTGATATTTAATATGAATTCCAATTGTTACTTACCAATCCTGCACAGCATTGAAAGAGTCTTCATTTGTGATGTCATACATTAAAATGAAGCCCATTGCACCCCGGTAGTAAGCTGTGGTAATTGTTCTGTATCTCTCCTGGCCTGCTGTGTCCTGAAACAATAACAAACAAAATTTTTACACTGCAAATAAATTGAATTTTTTTTTTTTGCTTTTATAGAAAGGAAACTCTGATAAGAGTTACTGTACAACCTGCAGTTCTGAGAATAAGTAGAAAAAGAAGAACTCTCAATTGGATCTCAATAGGAGGGACATATCAATTCTGTCATAATGGGAGAGTGGAGAGAAGCAGAAAGGCATGGCCCCCTGTCAATTCATATATCCTGAGTCATTAGTGGTTTATTGTATTCAGCCTGTTGGGTAAGAACCTCCTCTTTTGCTCCTGCCTTATACCTTCCCAGTGTGACAGAGGTAAAATCTGGATAAAATGCAGAACAAAATAGCATCCTTAGGACCTTCATTACAAGAACAGGATGGTTCTTGAAGCCAGGAAACATCTTGACCAAAAAGGCAGTGTCTAATTGTTCTGTTCTTGTGATTTTAAGCCACTTGTGCTCCTGTCAAAGAGCACCAATACAGCCTTTTACTGACAAGAAAAAAAAAAAAAAAAAAAAAGACTGTATGGCTGTGGTCTTAAAATGAGGATGATATCCAGCAAAAAAAAAAAAAAAAGAGAAATTTGCCTTTAGTCCCTTACCTCAAACCAGTTTTCTCCCTCATCTTAACCAACTGCCTTTAAAGTAAGAAATGTAGAAATGTAAGTCTTATCTCCACTCCTTGCTTTGCTTATTGCCGTTTAAAACTTTCCAGGGGAGAGACTATGTGTTAATACATTTATATGCAACATCTAGCATACTGTTTAGTCTAGAGGAAAGAAGACTGGGAGTGGATCTCGTCAATACACATAAATATTGCAAGAGAAGGTGCAAAGAGGATGGTGCCTGACTCTTTTCTGTGGTGCCCAGGGACAGGACAAGGAACAATGGCCATAAAGTAAAACTCAGGAAGTTTTGCCTCCACATGAGGAAGAACTTTATGCTGAGGGTGGCACAGCACTGGAGCAGGTAACCCAGGGAGGTTTTGGAGTCTCTCTGAGACACTTAACGCCCACCTGGATGTGTTCCTGTATCACCTGCTCTGGGTGACCCTGCTTTGGCAGGGGTTTGGACTGGATGATCCCCAGAGACCCCTTCCAAGCCTAACTCTTCTCTGATTCTGTGATACAACCACCTATGCCTGCATTAAAATTGAGACACAACAGCAATAACTGAAGTACAGGAAATGCATAACTATTTCATGTTCCAATACACTTATTTAATATTTTCAAGCCATTAATATTAGTAGCTTTAGATGAGACATATGTCAGTGCAATCCTGTAACTAACAGATCATCTGTGCATATTTAATTTCAACAAACTTTTAAAATTAATATAATTATTTCCAATTTTTTTCAATAGCTAGGAAATAGATTACTTTACTAAACAGGTAAATCTATTTAATTTACCTTCCTACAGAGAAAGAAGAATAACCAGTAAGAATACACATTTGGTATGTTTTCTGAAATAGTTTCCAAGCTAGAAGTACTCCCTTGTGAACAAAAAAAAAAATAGATTAAGTGGGCCTCCATTTTTGCATACACATCACTCATTTCATAAACTAATAAAATAAGAAAAGGAGATTCTACATGCAACAGAAAACAGTTTAGGATTAAAAAAACATCCAAGGTCATTACTGAAACTAAACAATGAGGTAAAATATATGATTCCTGTTCATTCTGGATTACAGCAGCTGCTGCTTTGATGTAGTTTCAGTGATTCAAGATGGAAAGCTAAAGCAGTAGTTAGACTTTAGCAGATCTCACAGAAAGTTAGGTTATGTCTTTGTGGGAAAGGCCAGACCTAAACTTTTTCTTCTTATGCTCTGAACTGGCTGAGCCTCTACCAGCTGTGGTCAGGAGCCTGGATAGCTGCTCCCACATTTTCTGGTGTTCCTCAATATTAAGCTATTAAGATGTGCACTAAACCTGTGCATATTTTATGAAAAAAGCTTTACCTTCACTTTTTTTGTTTGTTGGTTTGCTGTTTGAGCTTGTGGGGGTTTTTGTTGTTGTTTTGGGTTTTTTGTTTGTTTATTTTTAATTTTTTGTTGCTGGCTTCATTTATTTGATTTGTTATTAGACAAAACATGTGGGAGGGACAGAAGCAAACTATGGCCTACAGCAAGCATTCAGTCTTTCTGTACAGAAGAGAGATGATTTTCAAACAAATTTCATCAGTGTCTATCTGCTTGTTTTTTAGTTGGAGACATGTTTGATTAGTATGTACAATAGTATGACAAGCAGGAGGCCACTGCTACTGAAGACAATCTTATTTTGCTCTGGGTGGTTTCCACTGAAGCCTGCCTGCAGGTAAGAGTGAACAGCCCTAGCAATAAAGCCATTAGTCAATGATGCTTTCTATCCAAGATACCAACTCTTTTCTGTGTAGTGTAAAGCTAGGTAGGGTGGGCTTAGGAACTCTTGATTATAAAAATAAATAATGAAAATAAAAAATGAGTTTGAAGGACAACAAACCAAGATGAAAGTTCTTAAATGATTTTACACAAAGGGGCAGGAAGCTGCAGATAAAGATCCAGACACTGACTGGCTTTGGGACAGAAGATGCTCATCTGGAAGCAAGCAGTTGATTTGTGTCAGTCTGGAAAGAAACCAGGTATTTGGGGTTGTTCTCAAATTCTAATTCATAATTCTAAATTCATAGATAATGCTATGCTAATAGGATGATAAAAAAAGAATACATTCTAAAGTGATATTTCACTATATATGACATAGACGGATGACCTTTAATAAAGTGGAGTATATTAGTTCCAAATACAGATAATCACATTCCTGTTGGTATTATTTTATATTCACTTGCTATGAGGAAGCAATTAAAATTTTAATAGGTCTAATGCAAAATTTATGTAGTGAAGTGTTTATTATCATGTAAGAAATGAACACAAATATAAGTGACCAATGTGTCAAAACTTTTGTGTTCCACACATTCATAAGCATGTTCCTTGTATTCAGACAAGGATATATATCCATAAGTGCCCTAAGGATAGCTCCTTTCATATGACCATTAAAGAACTTAAATACCATTTGACAGGAGAGATAGCACACTAGAAAAATCACAAACTTTAATATTAAATATTATATTTTATTAAAATTATTTCATTCATTTGAAACATATGGAAGAACTAAGCAGCAAAGAACTGACTTCTATATTTTATCCTATTTATAGGTGTAAATCACTATGATTGTATCCTCAGGTACTGTCACATACTTGTACTTGAAGAAAATCTTTTCCAGTTCAAGTAGTGCTACTGTCTGCTGCTATGTTATCTTAGTCTATTTTGCAAGACCACAGAATTAATCTGATGACTGTCTTCTTAGATTTAAATTCTGAAATATAATATCTGTATCTGCAGTGACTGAAGTTTCTTTCTAAGCAAACTAAGTAAAATAAGCCCAAGGAAGAATAAAATTTGCCCTTTTATTGACTGGCATTTTAAGCAAGGCACTTCCTTTCTATCTTTGATGGGCAGAAAACAAGACACATAGATCATGTTGGGGACTTCTTCATTCATGTAGTTAATGTCTAGTAAGAACAGATGATTGTTAAACAAGTAGAGTAGAAATGCAGAGGGGAATGAATAAGGGTGAGGGAAAACTTTCTGAAAACTACCACACACAGAAGACAAAAAGAGGTATTTTACAAATCTTAGACAAAACACACACACCAAAAAAAAATCTCAGCAGCTACAAGAAATATTTTCAAATTTTACATTCACTTTCACAAATTCAATTTTTAATACAGCTGCACTACTCCATTAGCTTCTGGTTAGATGATCGTATCTTTGTAAATCTTTTTTAGAAGGCATGATATTTTAATTATTAAATCACATTATTATAAGGCTTAGTGGTCACAGTACTAAGGAAATTGTCCATTCTCTGAGCATTGCATGCAGCACACTGGCTAACAGCCCACCCTCCTGAGTATTTGGAAGACTCTGATACTTGCACAGATTTCCATTTTGTGTTCTGATGCCTCCAGTATGCTTTGTTGGCCTTCTTTTCTTAACTGATTTTTTTCATGTATAATAGAAATTAGTCATCTGCAAACATTTTCATGCTCCAGATCCTGACATGTATGATATCATATTAGAAAAAGTCATTGCTTCTTGTGAGCAATTCAATAGCTAAAAGGACCAGTAAAGTTTTTCCATCAGTAAAGATCTCAAACAGGGCACATACATCCATAGAGAGGGAAAGAAGAATGGCAGAGGTACAGATTGAATGCAAAATATCTGCTTCTGCCTCTCGATGGAGATAGCAATCTAGTATGCTTTAGGCCAACTCTCCTTTATCAGATATGTATCAAATGGTAGGGAGACAAATAATTCTAGATTACCTTGGCTTTTCATCTGAGTTTAATATATAACTGTGAAATTTGACATACAATAAAACAATAAAGCAAAGATATGTTAATTGTTTTTACAGTAACTACATGAATCAGTGTTGGTCCTGTGTTCCTCCCTTTAATAATGTTATGGAAAGTTTCCTGTGGATTTTCATTGTTATTGTGGAACTCTTACATCACTGGAGGCTTACTGCATGGGGAATGCACCAGCTGCTGACAACAATGTTCCCAGAGGAATGGAGAGATAGCATGTAATAGCCATCTGTGAAAGTAGAAACACTTAAGGATAGGAAGCTAGCTGGCTCAAGAGGAATCGTGTGTTTCACATGAAGGTAAGAGTTTAGGGGGCTGGAAAGTCTCAATATACAAACCAAGGTTCTGATAGTAATCCTGGAGATACTATCTAATACCTTACTTGCAAAGTACAACTGTGCTAACTCAACAGAAGTAAACCCCTCCTGCTGTCAAGTCCTGCTAAGCTGGACTTCATCGAGAATGTGCCGTACCAGCTTAGACCACACCAGTGTTTTTGCAGTGGGTTAAACAAGGCACTTGAATTCATTTGCTGTGTGCCCTCCCTCTCACCCTCACCTAGCACTGCGGCACTGACAGAAACAATACTTTAAGCAAGTAACTTGCAAGCGGAGTTGCTCATTATTAACACAGACAGTTCTGAAGGTGAAAACAAACAGCATTTGGCAGCAATAACTTTTAATGAACCTGTCATGAGAGAGTCCAGCCTGCAAAACACAAATTTATTTTTTAGCATGCTTGAGTGACTCTGTGCCTCTGCATTTCTGTTCTGTATGACATCTTTTTTTAGAACCACTTCCTCACTACAAGTTTTACTCATATCACAATACAGCTGGTGCTATGTTCCATAAACCTGGTAAGATTAGAGGAGGATTTCTTGGATGGTGTTCATACCTCTGCTTCACATCAACAATATTTGAAGACAAGGCAAACAGAAAGATAAAATTAGAAATGTGAGTTCGGTGAATCCTCATTTTGCAGGCCAAATTTTTCTCTTAAGGTAAACAACACTGACACAGCAATCAAGAACCACTGCTCCTTAATGAGCTTAATTTTTCTTTCCTGCTGTTGCTACCCAAAGGTTATTTATATACTCAGTCAAAGAGACTCTGTATTACTCTATTTTTTCTGTTCTCTCCTCAGGTATCTCGGGGGTCTCAGCAAAACAGGATAAAAATAAAAGTAAGACAAACCATAACCCCCCCAAAACAAGCAACCAACCAACCAAACCCCACAAAAAACCACCCCAAAACCCAAACATTCACACCCCTCAGAACTAACAAACAAAAAAGCCAAGAAAACCCAAAAGAGTTATTCAAGCAGGGGCAAGGGGCAACATCTGCAAAATCCTCTTCAGATGAGGAGTAAACCTATCTGAAGCCTGCTGCCAACCGCCTGGGGAGAGGACCTGTGGGTTTATATCAGAAGCAACTGGGCAGGGCAAAGCAAAAGAGGACAGGGAGAAAAGCTGCTGGAGCAGGAGGAGCTATTTATCCCAGGAGCACTGTTTCTAAACAAACAGCACTTTCAACAGAAAGTGTTAAGCACATAGAAACACAGACAGATGAGTACTTAAAACAAGGAAAGGAAAACAGTACAAAACACTTATTTTAGCTAATGTATGCACAAAAGATGTAACACAGTGTATTGCCAACTCAGTCTTTGCTTATGTACCTATTTCCTGTCAGCAGCTCTTTCCAAATTTCTCATGGCTTTGGTTTCCCTGGAAGTCTGTCTTTTAGTCTTTCATATTCACATGGGTATATGTATATATACACACGTATTTATAAATATATAAATATATGAGTGTATCTGTGAATGCATACATGTGTTTGTAGAAATATATATATACATACACATATACATACACACACACGCACACACACATATATACACACACATAAAGGCATTTGGAGCATGAAAAGCCAGCTACTGAGCTTGCCAATACATACCAGCTAACCCTATGTGCTAGTCCTTAGAACTCACCTCAAAATCAGAGCTGACAGTTAATTCCTCATACAGGAGGGGTGCAGGAACGTGGCAGGGCTAGCTGCAAATATCTGGGGTCAGAGCAGTGGGGAGAGGCATTATTCCAAACGTGGCCAGAAAAAGGGGCCTGGGGAGGGCTGTCCTGGCAGGCTGAAGGTATGGGAGAGCCTGCACTAAGACTGGCTCCTAGAGGTCCAGGCTGGCATTGGAAAAGTATTTTACTGCCAGATTAACTTTCTCTGACTCCATCTATAGAGCTGCTGATGGTGCCTGAAGTTAATATAATTCTAAATTTTCTGTTTTTCTTCTTTCCTGTTCTTTCTTCTCTCTCCTTTATTTTTAAGACTCACATAAAATGTCCCTTCTCTGCCGTTCAGCTATCATGCCTTCCTAAAGCACAAAATTTAGGAAAGCATGGTAGCAACCTCCTTTCACTCCAGTGTAACTTGACCTCAGCTGCCCTCAGTTCTGGCCTCAATTTTTGAGCCCTGCTACCATTTCAGTGCATGCCCCTCTCTTTTCCCACCACGAGCTGCAGATTTCTCCTGGTCCTGTCTTCACTTTGACTGTGGACTGTTTTAATTTGCTGGATGTGAGGATAAATTACTTTTCTCTTTCTTCCCCATCTTTGGACATACGTTGGATCTGTAGAACTTGGCATTATCCTCAAAAGTAAAACAAATTAAAGTACTCCTTTATATTTTAACAAAACTTCACGTTAAGTGTTAAGCAGAATTTATTTCCCAAAAGGCTTAGATTTTGCTTTCAAGATCTTTTTTTACCTATTTTATGAAAAGTGTTATAAAATCAAGCATTGTGTACTGCTACCAAAAACATATAGTGGAAATAATGAATGTACACAACCTATTTTGCGCTTCATGTAGTATTGCAAGTATATTTCAGGAGTCACATTAAAAGGTAAATTAATATTGGAGCACAGCTTGTCACTACATCTACAGAAAAAATGAGATAATAACTTTCTGTTTGTATTATTTTAGAATACATGTAAATCAGAGTAAAAATTTCCTCACATTTTTCAGAAAAAATAATGAAGCAACAGACTCACTCTGAAAAAAATAGTTCTATACAATCAAAACCAGCAAAGCTGTGACAAGTATCTTTGTTTTACAGGCAGTTATTACCATATGGGAAGCAGCACTGGAAAAAATGTGATGTTCTTAGTTTTGTCATTTTTTGTTTTTTAAAGCTCCTGCTGCCAGTCCTGGGATAATACAAGAACAGCAATGATTTTTTTGTTCTTTTTAATCTTTATATTCATAGACCAAAAATATGTCCTGGTGCATAATGAGAAAACCAAAAGTCTTTTAATATGAACCAAAATTCATGTATTACCAATAAAACTTTTACTAAAACAAAAATAATTTTGGAATCCTGAGATCTGGCACTGAGTTCTGGCAAAACTTGAAAGGATCAGAACAACCTGCATTTGAATGAAGAGGAAGGAATATAAGATCTATAATAACATTACAAGGAACAGTAATCTGTGAAACTTCATACTCAAATACAACCTTCAGACTGGACAGAAATTGTCCTTAAGCTCCAGGAGTGTACTTGGAAATCTGGATACTAAACAGTGCCTGTCACACACACAATGGGATGGGTATGGATTGGAAAGGTCATTCCTAATGCTGTGAGATCTATGCCTATCAGGAAAATAAGAAGTAGAGCTTCTTTCACAGATGAAACATAGAGAGGCATAGATCCCTTTCATTTAGCACAGAGTGGAAAAAAACACTGATCTGTATTAGAAGTTCACAGACTTAGAGTCAAGTTGACTACTATCATATGAACACAGAACAATGTTGAGGGTTATTGGAATGCCAGAGTACACTCCTCTTCCCATTTCTGTACTTTGATTATATACTTATAAATCTTTTTGATTAACTGCTTCTCTCTAGAACTTGTTATTCATAAAATAGTAACCTTTCATCTTTCTCTTCCTCTTGTTATTTAGTCCTATTCTGCATCTCTAAGACAGCTTCTCTATTAATATTCATTACTCATATTTAATTAACTTACCCTTATTATTCAGGATGAATTGGGATCCACAGATAGTGAAAAGTTTGACCAGCCATTTTGATAATAGTTCTATGTTAGTGGCTCATTTCACTAAAAAAATTTGCATAATAGTGTCATCATATTACAATATTATGCAAATCCTTGTCCACTGATTAGCTAACTGTACCTCTTGGCTATTGAGAGTTATGAAAATAACTCTTTCCTCATGACAACAGAGAGCTTAGCACATTTTTTTCTGGGTCTTTTTTGGAAGCACAGTCTTATAACACTCCCACTCTAAGAGAAAAATTACCTTATAGTAAAAAGGACATTTTAAAACCATAAACCAAGCACTCTCGCCAGAAACTCTATCCCCACATCTACTTTTTCTTGCGATAAACCTCTGTGTTTAAATATGCAGTGAAGTTTCTCTCATTTGGAACAAATTACAGACACATTCCTATTAAATATTAATAACGTTCCAAACCTCCCCAGGAGTAAATGAATGCATTTCTACTCAGAATATTAAGTTTAAAAAACATGTTTAAAGGCTCACTGAAATTACTATGAACTCATACTTTTCCCATAATTTTTTTAAAATTTAAAACCTATAAAAAGGAAAGAAGACAACTTGCAACACAGAACCAGACACATTTTACCTACTTTAATCAAGAAATTATAAATGCAATATTTGTGGAAGGGTTCAGGCATGTCAGAAGTCCAATCCCATCCAGAACTTATTTGAGGGCTGATAAAAGGCAGAGCTTTGTGCTTTAGAATGCCTGCTGAATAAAAGTACTGGGCTACAGTGTGGTCAGTGCTACAACAGTTTCTTTCTACCTTGGCAACATAATGCTGCTTCAGAGCTGTCTGGAAGATTCCTTGTAGAAGGACCTATAGGTAACTTCTGTGCAGTCTTTCTGTCTGTGGCAGCCATTGTTTTCTGGGGCAGGCATCAAAGATACCTAAAGAAATTCTGGAAGCTCTTTGTTTATCATACCTTATGCAGGTATTTTATATTCTAAGGCTCAGCTGAAAAAGCACTTGATATTTTCTGGAGAACTTCACTAGTGATGTATCAAAGGCATAGAATGCACCATTCTCTCTCCACCAGCAACACAGTTCCTTCATGCATTTCCTGGGACTGTTCCCACCACTGACACAGAAAATATTTTCATCCAAAACTAAAGGCCATTGTGTTCTCTTGCTTGTCAATAAATACCTCTGAACTATGGCTGCATATCAAACTTCATGCTTAGAACACTTCTCCAGTGTCTTGGTATTTGATGAGAGACATGTAATCGAAGAGAGCACAGGTTATTCTAACAAGAAAATATTTATTTACCACGAAAATGTGTCAGCAGCTGACAGTGTTTAATGCACACCCACCAATAATGTCCGTTATTTTGTTATGATTTAAAACAGCAAATTATTAAAGAGCGAGATGTAAAAAGAAGTTAAATATGTCAGGTGTGATTAATCTACAAATCTTGCATTATTTCAAGTACAGTGCCCTTATATTTGCATTCTCTTTGTGAGGAATTCTGGCATAAAGTGGCATAATTAAATCAGATATCATCTAAATTGCTGTTTAATTTGGCCCGTGGTCTCTCTTTTTCTTTTAGGTCAGACTGTTTGAGAGCTGTGTGCCTAGCATATGTATAAGCACATTTAGCAATTCTAATGACTTTGTAATTTTAAAATCAAACTTTGGAGAAAAACAGTCTTACCAGAAAACATAACTGCCAAGCCTAGGAATGGAAGGAATGGAAAGAAAAAGGAGAAGGAAAGGGAAAGGCAAAGGCAAAGGGAATTTCATTTGGAAGGGACTGTCCCATGAAAATTTCAGTTGGAAATTGTCCAACTGTCTCACCACTTCAGGGCTAACCTAAAACTACCGCATGTTCTTACAGGCATTGTCCAAAAGCCACTTAAACACTAACAGGTTTGGGGGTATGGACCTCCTCTCTAGGAGAGGAATAAATATTCAAGAGTTTCTTAAATAAATAGAGCAGTAAGTGAAGCAAAGAACAGGTACCAAAAGAAGAAGGTTATTAACTAGGAATTTTTCCTCCTATATTTATATTTCAAAAAGCATCAGGCAAACGAAACAGCAGCAAGACTTCTACACTTCAAGGAATAGTCTTTGAAGTTTTCGAAGTGTCCATGGAACCTGGCAAGAGAATCTAGAACAGATTCTTAACAAGAAAGTATGTCACAAACTTTATAAATGCATAGGTAGGCTGATGCACTTTGAGAAAGAGACATGTCCAGAAATCCTGATGAAGAGAAGTAATTTTCATAAGGAATTCAAGCTTCAGGTGCTTTCCTGGATGATGACTAGAACAGTAATCACATTCTGGAATCATTATATGAAAAAACATTACTTCAACTTCTAAGAAAATCTAGTTCTTTAGACATAGGTAAGGAAACAGAGGTGAGGGTTAACAAAATTTGTAAAACCAATACTTTGTATTTAGAACTTCAGAAAAAAAGATGTGAAGCTTCTAATTCTTTGTCATTTAGAAGTGATGAACATTTTTACCCTTCACATATGATTAACAGTTTGCTGTGACCCACAGACAGTAAATAATAGACATTATAGAAAGAAAAAGAGCATATAAAAGGTTCATTATTTTACTGCTGAATAAATTTGGGATTTTTGATGCAAGGTTATTTCACTGGAAAATGCTGGACTACTCAAATCAACTTTTGCTAAAGTTCATGTTTGTGTGAAAAATTTCATTACAGCAGGTAACCGGATCAACGTGCATCAAGGATTTACTGGCCCAAACCTTACAGTAACTCCCTCTAGAAACAGGTCATAGGCTGTAGAGATCCATGGACTAGCAGAATCATAAAAACATTCCCTGAAAGACACTTGGAAATGGAAGACACGACTACCCCGGTCTGGTTTCGGGTTTACACTTACAGGCTTATAAAGCACAGCATCCACAAAGGCCCAAGACACCCCGTCACTTTGCACCTGAGAATTTATGCAAGTATGTTGATGACTCACTTCTAATATGTCACCCAAAAATGACAGATCCTTTTAGAATCCAAGCAGATAGATCTCTCAGTTTTCTGAGGAACTCACAGTGTTTTTAATTTCACAGTGCTAATTTTATCTTCCTTTGCCTTATTTTTTAAGCAAGTGAAACAGTTAATTATGCGATCAATTGACATGAAATTTTCAAGCAGAACACAATTAGAGAAAAAAATCTCCTTGCTTTTTTAGATGTCATAGTTACATAATATCCATTCTTAATGTTATTTTTGTTAATAAAATATATATTTAAAGACAAAAAAAAAGATCCTTAGTAGCAAATAAATTAACCTTTTAGAAAGATCGAAAACCATTTATGATGGTATCACCATTCATGTTGATACAAGTAAAGGGTAGAATCCTATCCATCCTGAAACTGCAATGTCATGACAAGAGTTCAAATCAAGTACCAAAGCAAGAGAGAATGAAGAGATTTAGACTTGTCAGGGTAGAAGGCCTGATTGAAATGCACAATTCCTTCCTAAATATTATATTATTCTCATATTTATTATCAGGCAGAATGATTGCCATAGTTTATTTGAAGTTTTGAATGAAAATATTTCAATAAAATAAAATGTGATGGTATAAATAATTTCTAAAGGTAGGATTTGGATCATATATGATGAACTATAATTAGTGTTATTCTTCAGCTGTGATTCTTGAACTACAGGTGTTCTTTCAGAAATTAGAGTAATTCTGTCTTAAAGCATCATAAAGGAATAGGAAATTACTGTCTAATGGAAGCAGAAAAATGACCAGCTGTGAAATCTGTAGCAAGTATAATTATAATCAGAGCCACATTAAAGCACTCACTACAACAAAACCAGACACTGGGCTTATATACAGTCAAAGAACAGTCTAAAAGTAAATTGAGTGTAAATAACTTTCAAAGGGCTTTGCTGCCTACAGTGCACCAGTGACTACATTGAAGTAGTGTATGTTTGATCACAACAGTTCTGCTTTAATTTATACACTGTGGTATTTGTTCTGTAATTTAAAAAATCAGTAAAACTAAGAGACAGCTTCCTGAAAGCCAGCATATTCTACCACATCCCTATCCCATCGCTTCCCAGTCTTCTAATTCTCATATAATAATGGTTTCAGAGTAGTAGCAGTAGTAGGGTTCCCTAATTTAACAATATAGTCCCAAAAGTTAGTGTTCCAGTGTATATACAGAAATTCATAAGTATATATGTGTATAATATGACCATATGTATACAAAACAACCAAATCATACATAATCCGCTATTCCTATTGTGATACAGAGGTGTATAAACTTGCCTATGTATTATGCCTTTATGTTAGGAAAGAAGAAAGCAAATTCTTCACATTGTAAATTTGTGCCAGGAGTCCCAGAATTCTTACTGATCTCATCAAAGCATGAGGAGAAGGAAATATATTTATCCATAATTGTTCCTTTACACACTTGCATTTCTTTAGTTATAAACAAAGAGGAGAATTACCTCAGAGGAGAGTGTAGCAGGCTTAGGGGGATTCAGAGATGCTGCCACAAGCAAGTCCAGAAAGAAAATGAACCTTTATTTACCTTACAACACCATAACATAAGTGAAAAATACCAGATGTGAGATTATTTACAAAAAACCTATCTCACTGTTTACATAGCTTGCATAGCAAAGTAAAAGTTTCCCACAGAAATGAAGGAGATGGAAAAAATCCTCTGCCCAGGAGCTT
This sequence comes from Oriolus oriolus, assembly GCA_013400235.1. Classification (NCBI taxonomy): domain Eukaryota; kingdom Metazoa; phylum Chordata; class Aves; order Passeriformes; family Corvidae; genus Oriolus; species Oriolus oriolus. The sequence goes on from VXBT01000644.1 coordinate 38,639, forward strand.
TTTAGTATCCACAGGAGAGTTAAATTCAGGAGTGTGAATTAGAACTGCAAGCATACTAAGACACTGGAATTATTTTGGATTCATGTATTATTTACCAAAGAAAATCAAATGTAAAGTTAAATATAAATGATAGCAAATTAAATGAATCTTTTTCAAATAAAATTAAACTAATTTGAAAAGCCATGTCAATAAATCCCTTGGTAGAGCAGCTATTAAGTATTCAGCAGAGAACATAATCCAGGTTCCTTAACAATGCCTCTCCAGGCTTCTTTCACCACAAAAGACATCTTTTTGGTGGACTCATATTTTTCCTGGAGGCAAACCCTGCCTTTTCTGAAACCTGAATAGAAAGCCCAGTAATCTGTTCACTGTATATAGCACTGACCAGCATATTAACTGGAAATTGCATTATTAGACATTAAACCACATGTTCTTTGATCCTAGATAAAAACTGGAGATTTTTTCTACCCTGATTTGATTAAATTATGGGACATGTTCTTTCATTGTGCAGACATAACTGAATTATCATCCATCAGCTGACAAAATGCTACTGTGACTGAAAAGGCAGACTGACAGCCAAAGGGGAGACTTGAATATAGATCAAAGTGAGAAGTGATCCCAGAAAGGAGGGTTGGGGTTTTTTCTAATATATAGTTTCTACTATACTGTGATGAGAAAAAAAAAAGTCTGCTCATTTCCCATGTAAGCATGCCCAAAGATTGCTGCTTTGAAGATAATTTGCCAGGGTTGTTTATTAGTGGGCTCCATATAGGCTCCCAGGGGTCTGTGTTTCAGCCCATAGCACATAGCTCAAACACAAGTTATTAATTTTCCTAAACCTAAATGCTTTGGATTTCACAGATACATTTACTGATGAGCAGAAGCAACAAATTAATATGGGGAGCTCATGATTTTTTTCCCATTTTTTCCCTTAATCTTCAATGTGATGAAAATGTGGTTTATGTGACACATAATTTTGTCTAAGATGGATATACTACAATCTTTTGGTTTCATATTACATTTTCTTTGATGACAGGTACCATCAAAGTTACTGGATGCTGCAGGAAGTATATGTTCTCCAAAATTATGAAACCAAACTTTAATGTCCAGGAGCTCTTGAGTACTTTAGGTACCTAGTCTTCAAAACTGTGAATGAGGACAGCTCCGTAAGTTGAACTGAATTAGGTATTCAAGAAGACTGAGGAGGTTCAGGTGGTTCCAGCATGGATGTTTCATAATAAAGCACAACATGTACTTTATTATGTAATATACAGAAATAGTAGATTCAATCAATAACTAATTAATACTTTAAATCACAAATTCAAACAAAATATGCTCAATTTAGTCCCTTAAAGAAGGATCTTAATCTCAGAGAACAATTTAACTGAACTTGGAGCAAAATTACCAACCACAACAACTACTCTCTGCCCTCAAATCTTTTATTAGACTTGCCATATGCTTTCTAAAATAGAATAACTGGAACATCAGAGTCACTCTGTATTTTATCAGAACATATTGTGAATTAACAAGTCTTTGGAAACGATGCTGAAAAGAACCCATTAAATCCATTCCAATAATGTGTACCACAAAAGTGCTTAGTAACAAATCTATTATATATAATGATACATTATATATAAACCCAACTTTAAAAAAACAAATGTATACAGATTCAAGCATAAAAATGCCAATTGCATTTATATATAAGACTAAATCTTACCAAAGAAAGGATATAGGGCAGAAATATAGTGTCTAAGATGGGTAATATACTTTCAACCCGAGACATCCAGACAGGTATCTCTCTTCTCTGCTGACCATCACCCAAGGATCCATGCAGCATGATCAGGGCTAATGAAGTCTGAACTGTCTGAAGTGCGGCAGGAGTTGTGAACAAGAGTCTGAGATCGTGATGCACTAGTGACAATAAATGAACTTGGGTCCTGACTGATGACCTAAGATCATGCATGCTCCATCATGGTCTCTTATTAAAACCTCACTTAATTTAGAAAGTTCAGAATTGTTTGGAGATTGGTTGGTTTGTTTATATTTTAACTCACTAATTAGCATAACAGAATGCTGAAGACAAAAGCTAGAAAAATCTCTTTAGGCTGCAATTTTTTCTTTCTCATGGCTCAATACAAATCCTACACTTTGCATTTTAAACATTATGTGTTTTCCCCTCTGTCTTCTTTCTGACTCTTAAAGCTCCTTTGTGCATTTATAACCTGTTCATCTCTACAGAACAAATAAATAGGCAAGCTGAATACCTCCCAAGTGGAGTGTTTGAAACACAGAATATCTTGAGTGAATTATGCATGTATAGTGGCAAGTTTTCTCTTCCCTTCCAACTTTCTTTCTGAGAAGTGACTGAAAATTTAGCATAGCATTCATTTGCCCCTAAAACAGTAAAATCTGCTGTATGCTATTATTCCATACCTTTCCTCTAATAAAGAAAACAATTGCAACACAATGCCTGACTGCAGAAAAAAAAAGATGCCTCTCATTATTATTTCACTTACATCAATTCTCAGGGATGCATATTAGGTATTTCATTAGTACACAACAAAATTTGTTAGTATTATTAAAAATTAATTGACGTAGGGCTAAGGACTGAATTTTATGAAAGATACAGTTAAAAGAGTTTACTTCTGTAAATATAGATAACTATTTCTAATAAGTATCTTGTATTCCCCCGTGTTTTGTATGTTACCTACCATACAGAATAAACTTATAAATTAGATCTGTGTCATTAGGACACAACAGGATAAATAATGTCCTCTGATATTTAGTATATAAAAATGCACTCTATATCAATTCAATCTACAACTTCATCAAAAATTTAGATCAAGATTAGATTACATTGTATTTCAAAGTTTTTAGGAATCAATCATGACATCTTTTCCAATTAAAAACCTACCACATCAAATAGAGTTTTTGTTAAGCAGGGACAGGGATCATAACTGCTGCATATTTTTAGCAGGATTCTCATGTGTTTCAGTGAAAATCAAAAGAACTGTTTACCCAAGCTGGTGAAAATTGAAAACTTATCCTGAAAATCTGTATCTTCAGAAGGTGATTGCCAGCCACAATAGTGATTGTATGTTGCAGAGTGAATTCAAGTGCTATTCAAGAAGGGGAATCTGTAAACATCTTGCTGCTGAGGCTTCCTGGTTCAGCTCCAGGGCAGCATCTTAGGCCTTCAGGCCTGCAGGAAGGTCCCCTCTTCATTTTCAGTATCTGTTGTCCCAGCTGGCAGCCCCTGCCCACATGTAACAACCAACTTGTCCGTTTGGGTACGGCCAGTTGGGTGCTCCGCTCTGGCTGTTCACCATACATCACTGTACTGAGAGAGAAGAGCTGTGCATTGCACATCACCACAGTGTAACCAACATCTGTTTACCAGCCATGGCACTTCATCCACTCCCGCACACACACTACTCTATTTTCATCTCATTCTCTCTGTTTCTGCTTCTACTGTGCATGAGGCAGCTTCCTTAGCTCTGCCTTTAGCCCTATCCCACCTCAGTCTTTTGCTATACCCTTCTGCTATACTGCTTACCCTTCTGCTTACTGCCACTGACCTCCCATAATCACCTGCTGTGAAGTGCCTCATTACCACCTCTGGTCTCTGGTCGGCATCACACTGAGCTGCTTAGAGTCAGAGCTGGGCACATCCCCGGAAAACAGGAAGCACAGTATGGGAACTACTGCAAATAAAGTGCAATAATATAATTGTGATTCACATTTTCTGTGAAAAAGTGTGCATCATGGGTCATATGAAGTGGTGCTCTGAAAGTGATCTAATTGTGAGTTGCATGCTCTTTCCAGCCCCTGCTGAAAGCTGCCAGAAGGCAATCTATAAATCACATTAAAGTAAGTAAGGTCATTTGAACTACACAGTCAGTGTGTAGTTGAACACAGAAAAGATGGCCTCATTTGAAGAAATTCCCCACATTTAATAAGAGTTGTGGGCATAGCTAGTATCTATTTGGATATTCAAATACATATTCACATGTTTTGTGGTAATTTAGTTGTTAATACTTCAGTATTTGCTATTAACCTTTTTTTTTTGTAGACGCACCACATACATACATCTCTCCTGGAAGGCAGGGACTGTCAAGTATCTCTTCAGTTGTTCCACTCCTGTGTGGACATGTATGATAGAGAATTCAAACGCCATGTATACCATCCACACCCTTCTTGCCAGGCTAACAATATACGTGCTCACTTTACCATTTTTAACAGTCTTCTTAATGATGCAATTATACCTGTGTAAAACTTGCCCCTACTGTCTAGGTCAAGTGTCCATCTCGTTATTATTAATATATTTGGAAATCGCAAACTAGGAATCCAGGTAACTAAAACCCCAAGGATTTTCCCTAAACAACAGCTTTTGACATGTGCTGACAGTATTGAGTTCAGCACAAAACACTGCAGCTACTGCCACTTTTCTCACAAAAACCTCAGTTCTGTGGTGGTTATGGTGTCAGTCACCATTTTTAAATGGTAACCTCACAGATACAGCTCCGATCCCAGCAGGAGATAAAAGAGATCAAAGCCCTCGACAGTCCAAGGGCTGAAGACTGTTCCCACCTTTCAGGAAAGTGTTCTTATCTCTTGACTCTCCTCACCTAGTAAATGTCCTTTCTCATCTCTGGCGTTAGGAATGCAGACAGACATTGAGGGAGACTTATGTCTTCTACAGATAAACACAAGACTTCTCTCCAGAGCCTGCAGGTTGGACTATTTGCATGAAGAAGAGAACAGTGGCTCTGACTCCTGGCAGCAGTGAGCACTGAATTCAACTCCCATAGATTAGGAATAAGCCAGTTATTCAACATATAGATAAAGAACAGATAAGCCACTTAAATCCAGCAATGTTTTAATGCATTTTATTGAGTTAGAGGAATGGATTTCTGAGCTAGACTTTGCTAACATCTGCTTTTTAAAAAACCTGTTGCCAATAGTGATACTATTTTATATATCCTACAGAGAATTCTGGGAATCTAGAGAAAAACTGAAAAAAAAAAATCCTTTGCATTTCTAACCCCTCAATTTATTTTTAAGAATTTAATATTTTTTTACCAAATCTAGGCTCTTTTTCCCATGAAAGGTTGGACCAGATGATCTTTCAAGGGTTCTATGTTTCTGTGCTACGACTTCATATAAATACAAACACTAAACAAAATAGTGATAAACCTCTCTGCTGCAAAACTCAATAACATGTCCCAATATCTATATGCTGGTCCGTAGCCACTGAGCTTTGCACAGAGTTCTTTCATAATCACTTTACGAAATGGCAATGTTTTCCCCACAGCTGACATGTGCTACTGTACTGTGGTTATTTAAATTTAGAATAAAAGCAGAAGGAGCCAGTCCCTAATTTAACCAGGAAAAAAAAAGCAGATTAGATGTTGAATATTTGACAGCACCAGTAGCTTAAAAAAAAAAAAAAATTAAAGGAGACCAATATTTTAACTGTTTACAAAGACATGAGTTACTCTAACTTCTATTTTTTAATAGAACATTTGAGCTGCAGATTCTGGATAAGCACTAAAATTCACGATTTATTCTTTAAACAGACTAACTTCTGAGCTGAACCTCTTTGTAAATTAGAGAAATATGAGTAGCTCATAAAATAACAATTTGATTTTTATCACTAGGGATAAAAAACCCCAAAACGTGCATGGAAGGTAAACCCTTAAATCTGTCCTTTTTCTTATTATTGTTATAACAAACTGTGTTTGACTTGTATTGTTTTCTGACCTATGATGGACATTTACTTCACTAACACACCAAGCATTGTCTTGCAAGTTTAGCTTGAGATAAAGAGGTCTGGAAGTCACTACTTTCTAGAGTTCAGTAAATGAACTAAAATAAAGAAAGTTACTTTTTTCTACATATACGAAAATATCATAAGACAATTATTAGGATTCATTTGACTGACAGCTTTCTTTCTAAACTATTACAAATACATACTTTTCCACACTGTGCCTTGAGGAAAAAAACTGTGTAAAAAGTAAATATAGAAACACATTAAATTTACATGGTTTTAATTCCACACTTCATACAGGAATTGCACTTCAAATTTACAAATGAGTAAATGTTTCTAACCTGAGCTAAGCAGCTAACATTGGCTTGGTTCTTGGCTTTGTTCATGACCCTCAAGGCTGACATTCTGTATTCTTAGCGTGAAGGTTTTCATCACTTACATTAAGTGGGGATTTTGTTTCTTGTCTGCATAGTTCTTCTAACAGTTCCTAAGACATTTATTTCCCATATAGTAAAAAGTGAAAAATCTGGGATTTAAATCATACAGCCAACATATGTCTATGAAGCATTGACCAAGTCTGCTACAACTGACAGGATTAAAAAAAGAATACTTACCTCGTTTTTTTAAGTTGAGTGTCCACTATTTTTCTGTTTGTGGAGGCCCTAGGCACTCAGAGGGGGGAATTTTAATTATTTATGTTTATAAACATGGCACAGGCAGACTATCTCACTCAAAATTTTCCCTCTCTACATTTTTAATTTCCTTCTTCTCATGAGTTATTGCAAGGTTTTACATTTATATGGATTTCCATCAAGATTCTCCTCAAGCCTGCTGCAACAGATGGATCATTTTGTAAGGGCTGTAGAATTAAGCTTAAAGTACCTCCAGAATAATTTTAATTATGACAAGCTGAAGCAACACCAACTCCTTTGCATCTTTTTTCTTTTAGGATATTTTAATTCCTCAAAGAACAGATCAAATTAATGTGAATTCTAGCAGAAAAGCACACAGTTATTTTAATTCTTTATTTTCCTAATGAATTTTTGTAAATGGGTAACTGCATAACAACATTTTCATTAACATTTGCATTACCAAGGTTCAACTACATATTTTTAATTGTCTAGTATCACTTATTTACTGTCTATTGTGTAAATCACTAATGAAATCATCTTAACACCAGGCATTTAAAGAAAGAGCCCTTCATGTCCATTAAACTAGCCATATATGAGAGGCCAGTCATCACAGAAATTACAACTATTTGTACCAATATCCCCACACTACATATCTTGACAAATTCATCTGACAAGAGAAAGCACCTTTCCAGGAAGAAATTAATATCTCTGTATCCTGAACTCATACAAAAATGAGGTCAGGGTGAGCAGAGAAAAGGACTGATTTCTTCATGCTGCAGTGTATTTACTCATAGCTTCCTGCTAAGGGAGAAGAAATTATTTAGACAGTCTCCTTTAAATATGGGTTACTTATTCCAAGTCAGCACTTCCTCAAAAGCTCATAGGTAAAAATCTGAAAACTGTTTCAATTTCATGAAAAACACATCAACACAATTGTTAGCTTTAATATTATGGTTATTTCACTGAAATATCGAAGTTCTATATTTTCTTTAATGAATGAAACCTCTGTCCAAGCAATATTAAGATAATAATATGTATGTGAAGCCTTTTTGTTTCACTTTGGGGGTTTGGGGGCTTGTTTATTTGTTTGTTTGTTTTGTTTATGAGGGTTTGTTGTTGGTTTTTTTTGTTTTAGACAAAAACCCCGAAGGTGATAAGCAATTTGCATTATACTTCAGCATGGAAAATACCCATCTTCTCTGCATCTGTTCGTGTCCCAAAAATAGTAACAAATTAACACATTTCCACTGCTTTCCTCAATAAATTGAAATACTACAAAGGTAGTCTTTTGGTGTATTATAGCTTGATGTTTATATAAAGTATGTTTAATCAAGACTTGTGAAAAATACATGAAGTTATCGGAGGAACTGGATTCAGCTAGAAATTTTGTCTTTTTCAGCTATATTTTAGGAATGTTTCAGTTATTTGCTAATGAGATCTATGCTTCCACAAGTATAAGAGAACACATGGAGATATAAAATTGATCCAGATCCTGAACAGGCACCATGGCAAGTTTTTACTGAATTACCCAGAATGTACCTTTAGAGAAATTAATTTGACATCCTGATTGTACATAACTTGCAGAATGAAAGACATTATTGATTTAATTTAAGATTAGAGTAACTTGGGTAAATATGATATAAAGCTGTTGCATGCAATGGAATTTCAAACACTTATCAAGGAAATTTGATACTGTGAAAGTTTATACAAGATCAGTGCTTTCTATATGTAGTGGTGTGGTCATGACTGTGATTCAATACTCAGTGCTGTACACAGAGTATTGTTTTCTCAGAAATCCACAATGCCTGAAGCATTTCCCCACTGCAGCAGAATTAGATGCTCCACTTGAAGTTGGTCTAAAATAAGCTCTCAAGCGTACAGAAAATGCTTAAGAGCTCATCCATATTAAAAGACTGTCTTGTACAGGTCCTGCTGGGCCTGAAAAATAAAGCTGTAGAAGAAACATTAAGAACACTCATGGGTTTGATGCTATGAAAATACAAAGGCCTCAAGAAGATCTTACTAATATCTAGTCAATTCATAGATGTATGCATGTAAACACTCCTTCTCCACACAAAGTTTATAAACTCCGTGTTTTTCCTCTTAAACACTGACACCCTCTGATTTTAATCCTCAATTGGTGTTTGAGTTGGGACTTGGATGCTAGCTGAAAACACAAATTAAGATAGCACTTGGAGATGGGAAACTTTGAGTGTCATTGTCCTCCAGCTTGAACAGAGGTCCTAGGGAGAAGAAGCAGGAGTAAAAGTGTGAACAGATCAGAAAGAAAACCTAGAAGTTCAAGGAAAAGAGTTATGAAAGGTCTGGCTAGGTGCACAAAGAGAAATAAACACATGCTCCAAGGCAAGATACAGTTTGAAGGCAGGTAAAACAAGAGGAATGCCAACCACAGAATAACACAGGGTCCACAGCTGGAAGCAGGCATGATAGAAGAAAGGCTAAGAAGTCAGTCAGGAGAACGCACTGCAGAAGCCAATATACAGATCAGGACAGAGCCAAAGACAGGGGCAATAAAATAAAAGCTGGAAAGACTATCAACCAGACACTGACTGAATAATAATACGAAACAACTGAGATTCCCTTATACATTAGCAGGGAGACAAAGTCAGGTGCACAGGCCAGGGATTTGCTAGACTGTCAGCTGCTTAGAATGTCTGCTGAAGCTTTCTGAAAGGCTGACAGCTGAGTTAAAGCCTGATGGAGAGTCTTTAAATGGCAAACAGCTTTCATGTTCCAGAAAGTGTTGTAGAATTATTCTTCTGAGAGCTTCTTCTTATTACCATAATAAAACAAGGATGCTTTATAAAGAGAACATCATATCCTATTATTAAATTCACTTCAAAGAATGATGCTGTTTCCTCTTAAGGTCCATACACTGGCTTATGGGAAAAGAATGCCCGTATTAACTAGTCATTCATAAGGACCTCTGTACTAATATATGCAAAAGATTAAGGGCTAAGAAGCTCTTGGTTGCTTGGGACAGCTGGCAGCAGGAAGTCGCCAGAGAAATTTTGTCCACAGAAATGCAGGCAAAGTTTCCACTGACTTTAAAGTTTAAGCATATGCCTTGCTGATAAACTCATCTATGCAGCAAGAATTGCACATGACATTATGTTATTGCAGAATTGGTGGACAAGAAATGTCCAGATAGTATTGTACATAATGGGTTCACAGTAGGTTAAAAGCCATGGCAGTCAGGCAGTAGAATAGAGAAGCAATACTTCAGCACATAATATGTAAAACAGCTAAGTTACTGAAGAGTTCATTATCAAGAAAAGCAAGAAAAAATTGTCACGACTCTCATGTGATTTCTCCCAGCTAAAAAAGTCTGTTACTTGCTTTAAAACATCAGCTATGAAATATAGTTAATTGTGAGAATTACACTCATTTATTTTTGATCTTGTTGTTTCATGTACCACTTAGGAGTTTGAACATTAAAATTCTGAAATTATAGAAGTACAGAGATAAAAAGTTTTTTATAAATATAGATTCTCATTGTTCCTGTCTTACAGGACTATAAGAAGTGAAGAATTCTAATAAATGCTGCATTGCTAAAATGCAAGCTTTTTTTAACTAATCTAAGTCATATCCCTTTATATGCTCTAAAGAAGAGAAACATAGATTTAACATAGAAATGGAATGAAAGGATCTACTGGAGGGTTCTTAAGTAAGGCAAAGTATTTTCCTCCTAGGACTTAAGGGAACACATGACAGACAAAACAGAATATGGAAATCCTGATACAAATATGTCAGGAGGAATCTATGATTCATTAAAACTCAGTAGTGCCTCTGTGGTTTGAATCAGATTTGCTATCTTGGAAGAGTAGAGATGTTATTTTCCCTGAAATATTTTCCTTCTTAATCTTCTAGCTATAACCCAGCTTCTCCTACTTCATCCTGCAGGAAGCCATGACTTCCATGAAGGGTGAGAGAAAACCCTTCCTTCTCTCTGCTGCCCAGGAAGAGGGTCTTGGCACTTATGTCACCAGAGTCAAACCCACCAGTATGAGACATGTTGGGCTCTACACCAAGTTAGGAAACCCAAACTTGGGCTCTTGTTAGTTTTGTGGGTCTGCAATGTAAGGCAAAAAAAAGCCATCATTGATCTTTGAGACTCTCAGTCTCGGGTATCAGAAGAATTTTCAGGTTCTGCTTCCCATTCATCTCAGCCACTCACAGGACATGAATAATTAGTTTTACGTTCCTTTATGCCAGAAAGACAACTATTGTAATCTCACTGTCCACAGAGACATTTATATTCTAGTAGAGTTATTCTCTATATTTCCATTTAAACTAAAGCAGAACAGTTAACAGTGGAGATGGCCATCTGCACGTGCAGAGTTAGTATTCAATTCTGTAACATATTCATATATTAATTAAAAGATTAGGAATTTCCTCAGTTTTTAATTACTGAGGAGCAGATCTGGAACAATAGTGAAAATAGTTACTCATAAACAAGTTACATTTAATCTGGTTGGAATGCAATTGTTCCTGTTTTCCTTTTACTCCTTCTTCCATAAATGTCCTTGAACTACATTTTTTGGGGGAAAGAAATGTCATTGCTATGAAAAAGATGCAGTATCACAGGAATATGTGTGAGGAAAGATGGCTTCTATATGAACTACGGCACTGCTTTTTTAGCTATCTTTTTGTCTTCAGTCATGTCCTCATTAACGTTTAAGGAAAGTAGAACTTTATCAGTATCTCTGGAAAAACAAAACCAAAACCAACAAAACCACAAAACAAAACAAAAACCAAAACCACCAAAACAAAAACAAAGACCAACACAAAAAAACCCCAGCAAAACAAACCAAGAAACCCCCACAAAAAACCCAAAACAACAACAAAACTAAACCAAGATAAAACAAAAGAATACCAAAAAACCAATCAAACCAACAAAACATAAATTAAAAAANAAAAAAAAACAAAACAAAAAAAAAAAAAAAAAAAAAAAAAAAAAAAAAAAAACACAAAACACAAAAAGCCACAAACCAAACCAAACCAAAAAAAAAAACCATCGAAAAAATCCACCAATCTAAGCAAAAAAAGAAAAACAAGCTCAGGAAGAGAAGATGCACAAGATTACTAATTTCAAGCACTGGACAGGCTGGATGGATGGGCTGAGGCCAGTGGTGTGAGGTTCAACAAGGCCAAGTGCCAGGTCCTACCCTAGGGTAACAACAACTCCAGGCAGCTCCACAGGCTGGGACAGAGGGGCTGGAAAGGAGCTGGGGGTGCTGGTGACAGCAGCTGAACATGAGCCAGGGTGTGCCCAGGTGGCCAAGAAGGCCAATGGCATCCTGGCCTGGATCAGCAATGGTGTGGCCAGCAGGACCAGGGCAGGGACTGTCCCCCTGTACTGGGCACTGGTGAGGCCACACCTCGAGTGCTGTGTCCAGTTCTGGGCCCCTCAGTGCAGGAAAGACATTGAGGGGCTGGAGGGAGTCCAGAGAAGGGAACAGAGCTGGGGAAGGGTCTGGAGCACAAGTGCTGTGAGGAGCAGCTGAGGGAGCTGGGGGTGTTTAGCTTGAAGATAAGGAGACTCACCTTATGTCACCCCACAACTACCTGAAAGGAGAGTGTAGCCAGGTGGGGGTCAGTCTCTTCTCCCAGGTAACCAGAGACAGGAGAGGAAATTGCCTCAAGTTGTGCTGGAGAGGTTTAGATTGAATATTAGGAAACATTTCTTCATGGAAAGGGTTGTCAAGCATTGGAACAGGCTACCCATGGAGGAAGTTGAATCAACACCCCTGAGGATATTTAAAGGACATGTAGATGTGGCCCTGGGGGTTCAGTGGTGGACTTGGCAGTGCTGGGTTAGTTGTCCCAATGATCTTTTCCAACCTAAATTATTTTATGAGTCTGTGATTCTATAAGCAGGGGCCAGAACTACACTGACAGTTATTTAAGAACTCAAATCAATTTTTGAGTTGTTTTTATCAGCAGTGATGCCTCATGGAATAATGTTTGCCAAACAGAGAGTAGAGGTCACTAAGAATATACCTGAACTGTTTGAAAAGCAGATAGCATCAGCCAAAGAATGAGATTTAATGTAGCCTACAGCATATTTCCACTCATAGTGAATTAGGAACATCAATTTCACTAAGTATCCAGAATCCATTCTGCTTATTTATGAACAGGGCTTGTGCAGAATATATTTCTTGACCAAAAGTATATACGAAGTGTAGCTTTTAGAGATATCACTGGTCTGTATTGTTCGTGTTCTTGTGAATGTTTGGCATCTGAAGCAATGCAACAAAAGGGAGATTTGCCTTCTGTCCCCAAAGGACCTTTTTTTGCAGCATTATCATCAGTAAATGCCTCTGACTCAAAACTGACTAGCATAGATGAATCAGCGTGAATAATGCTGCCTTGATGAAAAGCACTTTTTACATGTACCAGTAAAGGGGAAACATTTTAAGAGTTTCATAAAAGGAAAAAATAATAGCTCTCCACCAATATAATGATAATATAGAAAAACATCTAGTGTATAAAAAAATGAGGTAAGGAAGCTGAATACTTTTAATTCAAAGGATCCCTTGTACAGTGGAAAAAAGGGAAGAGAAAGTCCACTTTTAACTGCTTTCAAATCAACTAAAAATTATCCAGGTAGTGTGAAGAAAAAACAGGCCTTTTAATCAGAATGATTAGCTTTTTCAGTAATTAAAATCTGACTTATTTCTGGGCCAATGATGCAATCAGAGATTTAAATATAATTTTGACTGATTGCACCGATTGCTCCTTGCTCTATACATGCTACCTCAGAACACTTTTCTGACACACTGGGTGAGGTTTGGAAAATATTTTATATGAAAGAATATTTTAAGTTGCAAACACTAAATAATGGCATTTTCATCTACATAAGCCAGTACAACTGTCAACATGAATGCCTTTAAAAATAGCCTAACCTGAAAAAACTCTACAGATAATTCATGATAAATAAGAAGTCAAAAAAGAAAAGTAATTGCAATCTTAGCAGAGAAGTAGGTCTTCATCAGCCAGGGAAGGTTTAATCTTTCTCTGCTATTGCCTGCACATTTGCAAAACTTGTGTTGAATGCCTGACTTCTGAAGTATTTGGGTATTCTTCTGTTCCTCTCACCAGGTCCTGTTTTCTTTAAACATGTAACCAACATAACTACTGTAAAGAGGGATTAGGTTTTAAAGTAAAAAGCATGATTGCTGCAGTTGCACAAGCACCTTCCCAAAAATGTTTTTGAAATACGTGAAATAGATACCACTTCTTAATTTAAATGAAGATGAGAATAGAAAAATTATTCCAATTCTCATGTTCATGTCAGGTGACGGAAAAAGCAACACCAGGACAATTGCTGGGGAGGGATGCAGAGCACAGTGCTCCCACAGATTCTGTGAAACTGCCATTGCCTGCACTCTATGCAATATAAATGCTATAAATAGCACATGATTAAATATGCAGGTATATGTCAAATGTGTTAGAAAGCTTTCCATCTCACATTACAGAAATGTTGGATCTAGAGAGGAATCTATACACAGAAACCAGGTGAAACAAAAACACTTCTACTTCAAATTTTGATGAAATGGACCAATATATCACCTGGTTGATACCTTTCTTAATTCATTAGCTCCTGTAGAAAAGAGCATCAACAGAATTACAAAATATCATCCATATTTCACTTTGGCTAGAGAATGAATTTTTGCTCTCCTCCACTTAGATTCTCCCAAGTATTAAACCCCAAATACAAACACAATTAATTAAAATACAACAAAAAATGTCCTTCTGGAAAGAGGTCTTCACTACTCTGCAAGGACAAATCAGTTCAAAAGGTTTGGTTCAAAGACCTACCTACTGCATCAAGCAGGGAGTTGGAAGATCATTGCTAAAGAAAGTCTTACACACAGGATAAACAAGCAGGTGGACAGCTGCTTCTCAAAAGGAAGCGACAAAGCTGGACACAGAACCAGGCTTTCTGACCTGCCAGATAATGAGCCTTATCTGACAGATCCTTGTGTCTCAGCCAACAGTCTATTATTTTATTCTGATATTGCTTACCAACATAATGAAATCAAAGCATCTCAGCATGAGTGACAGGGTGATCTGAAAAGAGACTTAGGTATTTTTCTAATTTCCAAATAAATAAGACTGAGTTCGTTGCTAAGAGGAGTTGAGTGCCTCTGTATAACGTACATCCTATAGAACATACCTCTGAGTCTTACAAATCTGGGCAATAAATTTTTGTTTCCACAACTCTTTCCACTCTTTTGCTTTATCTGGTTTCCTACCACAAGCTGTTTCTATCCTTCTATCTGCTGGCAGAGTGCCACATGCTACCCACTCAGAGGTTATTATTCCACCCCCTTCAAACACTGCAAATGCTTCCTGGGTCTTCCTTTCATCTAATAAGGAAAAGAAAGGAGTGAAACAAGAACTGTTGGTGGAGTCAAGCTCTGAAGTACTGCAGCACATAGCAGAGGCTTTCTCAAGACAACCTGTACCTAAGTAGGCTGACTCCCTGGATGCTATACCATCCATATGGGACACGCAGTTGGCAACACACCTGTGATCTACCACTCAGGAACCTCAGATACTGGTGGGTATACAGAAGAATTCCTGCAACACTGTTGAGTCACAGTTCAAAGAGTAGCTAGTAATTCTGTACTGTTATGGCCAAATTTCAGTTCTTAATGTGCTGAATTTGCTAAATTCAGGGCACGTTTAGCTGAACACACTTTTGTTTTCATATTAGGCACGCCACTGTTCTTACTGCTCCCTGTCCACACAACCACAACAGCTGAAAATTAGAGCATTCCTTTGTAATATGCACTTAAGTCATGCTGCCAAGAAATGGAAATGGTACTAATGTCTCGTTAGTGTAAGTCAACTGATGGAGCTTACATTGATAATATTGGTTTTACTTTATCAATTTTATTTTGTTGTTTTTATGTAATCTGTTCAAAAACTAGCATTTTACTGCAGTGTAAAATCAACTGATGAAGCCTCTGTCGATAATATTAATTTTATGTTACTGTAACAGTTGGTTAGAGGTGTAGTACGTCTCACTTATAACACCACAAAAGGATTCATAAAGCCCATTCCACAGATGTCAGAAGTATAAGCAGGAGTATTGTCACAGAAAGCGAAATTTCATCTCTCTTTGTGCATCATGTCACTGCAAACTTAATTGGACCCATCAGACAGTAAAAGAAATAGAACTTACTTCTTTACATATACCAATTTTGATCTGATTTGCAGAGCTGGAAAATACCATGGCTTTACAGGACACAGCACATAAGAAACCAAGAGGCTTATCTGCTGCCATACCTGTACTTTATCGAAAGGAAAACTGTCTAAATAGCATAGCTGGAACCAAGACAAAGGCACTTCTTGGGATATTGATATTTCCTAGCAGCATTAGCACACATAACTAATTTCTTTCTCAGTCAACAGAACTATACCAGTAGTTCCTGTAAATCTTTAGTCAAGTGTAAAGAAGATACTACCCATTACTGCCCTTCCAACTTTACACAAATTTATTACAAAATTCCAAGCATCACAAGAATTTTAATTCCAGCGCAGCAACTATTTTGCAGTAAATCACAGCTTCAGATGGATCAATTATTCAATTATCTTCTGTGGTTAATTGTAGGGCCATAAAGTATTTCAGATTGGAAGGCTCCTTGCAAGATCAACTAAGCAGCCCTCAGCTCAATGCAGAGTCATCTCTAAGAACAGATCACATTGCTTAGAGCTGTATTCAACTGGATATTGAAAAACCTCCAAAAATAAGATTGCACAAGCTCTCACAGCAACCTCTTTCACACTTTACTGCTGCTGTTGTGGAAAAAACCTTTCCTTACACACAAAGATATATTTCCTCCTGGTGGTGGTGTGATGTTGATGGCTGGACTTAATGAAGAGACTTAAAAGGTTTTTCCAACCTTAAAAATTCTATGATTCTGTGACATACAGCCTGATACCTCCCTACAGGTATGGGAAGGCTGCTCTAAGGTCCTTCTGAAACCTACCATGCTCCAGCAAGCCCAGATCACTCAGTTTCTCCTTACAATGCAAGAGCTCCAGCTTCCTGGGCAGTTTGGCAACCCTCTGCTGAGCTTGCGCCAGTACGTCATCCATGGGGAAGGGCAGGAGGGCAGGGAAAACACAGTGCCATGTGTGCAGTTCAGCGAGGAAGGTTGTGCCCCTGCTAATAGAGTCCTCAGTGCTACAGAATTCTTCTATAAATTTGCCAGCAGCACCAAGGATGAATAGAGTATGTACATTATTAAAGATCACACAATATGTATGTGCATACATGTGCTTTGTATACAGTAATTTAAGTTAACCAACCAATAAAATTCTTTTTAGCTGTTAAAAGATACAATAAATTGAAGATACCTAAGGAATCCAGTTCCACTTGAACCTAAAGGACTTTCCTAACCACTGAAAGGCAACCCATACTAGATGAGGCTCATCCAGCAGCATACTCAGCAATGCTGTCCCTTGATTTTGTTCTCTATTTCAGGTGATAAAAAAACCTGTTTCCCAGCTGTCAGCAGCCTTGCACTAATCCCTGTACACTGCTGTCCCAAGCTCAACAGCACCATGAAATGTCCTGGGGCACCAGTCCCACTGAAGCATCTGCAGACCAGGTTTGTTCCAGTTGCTGCCTCCTTGAAGACAATGAATGCAGAATGTACCTGTGTCATTCAGAGTTCACACAAACCACCATTCCATACCCCACTGACAGAGAGGCTTTACGGAAAAGCCAAAGAAAGCCGTGCTTAAAAATTGAGATAATTTTTAAATGACTAGCTGTGACCTTTTATCTGTGCTAAGTTCCCTATTTAAAATCCAGCCATTGCAAATACAGAGATCTGATGAATATCAGAACAATGATAGGAGGAGGAATGCAATGAGCTAATTAGTGAAAATGGAGCAGACTATATCAGCTACTCCTAGTATCCATCCAAGGGGGATGATTATTGCTGTTAGTTCCAGTTAATTCCTACCACTGTGGAGTTTGGCCTTTAAGAAGGAAAAACATGTGGCACAACCATCATGCTTAGCTTACAGTGAAGTGCCAAACTAAATTGAATCACACACTACGAAGTATTGAAAGCCAGAAGGGAAAAAAAACCACATGAAAACAAAGCAAAACACATGATTGCAAAATTACTGTTTTCTGAAAGAACAAGATTTACCAGTTTACTAGCTGCCCTTTTTCTCAAGTACTGGCAGACACTATTTTTTTTTTTTAGCATGAAAACTGTTCAGTGACTTCTAGTCTATGTGAAACCTTTGAAATTTTGCTAGAAATTCTTTGCCATTTAAATAGTCCCTAAATATGCTCTGATACCAAGCTGTCATTTTAGGATATAAGAATGATACTGATCCACATGAAACAAGCTAGCACAAAATCTACACACTGTTTTGCTACACCTAACTTCTACAGAATCCATTGTTTTACTGTTAGGATTGTCATTTAGAATTTCTCTACACCAAAGGTCGGGAGAGAAAAGGTACTTTAAGTACTTCTTTGTCAAGGTAAGAAGCCCACTGAATTCCCTATTTTAAAATAACATTAGAGAATAACACTGCAAAGTTATTAAGCTATGAAATACTGCAATTAAAAGCCCAGTGTAAAGTAAGGCAGATAAATCAGATACAACTATAATTTTGTACTGCAGCTTTTAATAAACTTACTTGCAACTATATAGGAAGGCCATATATGCTGATTTCTTCACAGATGTTCTGAGAGCTTATGGTAAGAAACAACCTCAAAAAGCAAGAGGAAAGCTGAATAATTACAGCTTTGATCTGTAATGCTGATGCAAGTTGTGGACAATCGTCTGTGCCTCAGTTGTTTATCAATGTTGTGGGGAAGATACCACTATTGACATTATTGCCAAAAGCATGTTCCCAGCAACTACAAGGATAATCTCTCCTTATCCAGTGTAACATGAAGTTACCTTCATAGAAAGAAAAATTAACAAGAGAGGAGACACTTCAATATTTAAGAATATTTTAAGAGAGGAGAAATTCCATACTAAGCTTCTAACACTAAATATACTTTTTCTCTCTTATGTCATCCTACCTAGCTGCTATTCTGACTCTTTTTACCTCTTTTTGTGAAAAAAGGTCTCATCCCAGCCTACACTACAAGACTATGTGATATGTGTACAAACAAGAAGACTAGCAAGTCCTGAAGATATGACATTCAGCTGTAAAAAGCAGGAGGTTTCTTCAGCCGGTAAGTGCACCCTTCACCTAATCTTATTCCTCCTCCTTCCTTCCTCAAAAACTCAGTAGGGAGCCCAAAGAGCATTAACATTCCTCACAAATAATAGTAATTTTTTATGACAAGGTAATTTTTTATAACAAGAAGAAAGGAACATATGCACTCATCTAACATCAGTGTTTCAGATATTCCACCAAAAATAGACATTCCCAAAATACAAATATCAATATGAATTTTTCTCCTATTTTTGAAGATCCTTAGGCATTATTCTCCTTATCAGAGTAAAAAATAGATGTTTTCTTTCTGTGCAGACTCAGTTGCACACAGATGATACTCAGTGTCCAATGTACCCAACTGCAGGTAGCAATTAATGAGGGTTTCTGAGTGGTTGGACTCTAATAACATTTCCAGGTACTTTGTCATAATTAGCTACAGGCACATAGGTACAAAATGTGATTTGAGAACAGGCAGCTGCCACTAGGAATTAGTTGCTACTAGAGAGAGATATATTTAGCTATGAATCAAATGAGATAAACTGATGGTAACATTTGAAGCTGAATGATGCTAAATGTGGACCCCTCTTTACGGGGTAAATAATATAGTCCTGTCTTTCAGTCTTTATTTGCCCAAGTTAACAATTTTGCAATCGTCCAATTTGTGTGAGTAGGAATCACTCTCATAGAGGATGCAGAACTGAGATCTAAAACTGAAAATTAACATTTTCACTTGCAAGTGATTTCAATTCTGGAAGCTCCTGACAGCAGGAAGGAGTACAAAGACAAAGAACAGAGTTTCTTCTGAACATGTTCTTGTGCATGGCAGAGAGAAGTATGCTGTTTTCATGCACATAAGCAGCCTACTAGCATGGAAGCCAAATCACAAAAATGACTTATGACTCCCCTCTTTGAAGTACCCTAGAAATAATTTTGAAAAGACATGGAAAAGTACAGATTTGTGCCAAAGCCTGTTAGAGACTGAAAAAGACAAAACCAAAATGATTAGTATCACATGCAGCTCATTTACTTTAGTCATATGCTGCAAATTCTTGGCTTGGGTTCAAGGGAAATGCCTGGCTTCTAGGAAATAAACTATTCAAGATTTCTAATGCAGAACACTACAAAGGACAATTAAATTACAGTCCAGATAATTAACAGTAAGAGGAATGGCAGCAAGCATTACACAGTGTTCTCTGACAAATATAAACAAATGAGAAAATGGATTGGAGAGCAGAACTCACTACTGAGAAAACTAATTAGATATCTTCTTCCTAAGCTATGGTTATGAAGCACAGACTCCTGCCCCCTTAAATAACAGGAGAAAAAAACCAAAGAAATTCTTGCCAGTTTGTTCTAAAGTTCTTTCCTCATCTAATGTATTGCCCCAAGAGACCTTTTGCTGCCTGGCCCATATCCCATTGGGATCTATGTTGTCCTTATATAAACATGAAAACATATGCATTCGTAGAACATTTTGGGAAAAAAAGACAACTTTTAAAAGCGGTATAAAAATTGACCAATCAAAAATTCTAAGAGACTTAAAAAATCATACAAGCTCCTCAGCAAGTTGTTTAGAAAGCACTGTGTCGCTGACTATAAAGTAGCTTTTGCTTATGAAACATTATGCCCAGAAATGCTTATAAAATATCAAATTTGAAGAAATACAGCCTTTTTCTCCATGGGAAGGATTAATCACAAACAAGACATGGTGGCATGGGCATTGGGATCAAGTGGGCCCTTAGCAAGTCTGCAGATGGCACCAAGCTCAGTGGTGCTATTGACACACCTGAAGGATAGGATGTCATCCAGAGGGCCCTGGACAGGCTTGGCAGGACGGCCTATGGGAATCTCATGAAGTTCAGTAAGGCCAAGTGCAAAGTCCTGCACATGGGCCAGGGCAATCCCAACAAACACAGGCTGGGGGATGAACAGATCGAGAGCAGCCCTGTTGAGGACTTGGAGGTGCTGGTGGGTGAGAGGCTCGACATGACCCAGACATGGGCACTCACAGCCCAGAGAGCCAAACGTGTCCTGGGCTGTACCCAAAGAAGTGTGGCCAGCAGGTCCCAGCTGGGGCTGCCAACATANCCGTAAGAAGGCTGGAAAGGGAGTTTTTACAAGGGCATGCAGATAGGACAAGGGGGAATGACTTTAAACTGAACGAGGGCAGATTTATATTGGATATAGGAAAGAAATTCTTTGCTTCGGAAAGAGGATGGTGAAGCACTGGAACAGGTTGCACAGAAAAGCTGTGGATGCCCCATCCCTGGAGGTGTTCAAGAGCAGGCTAGATGGAGCTTTGAGCAACCTGGCCTTGTGGAAGCTGTCCCTCTCCGTGGCAGAGGTGTTGAAATTAGATGATCTTAAAGGTCTCTTCCCAAATATTCAACCCAAAACATCCCATGATTCTATAAACACCTTTGGAGACTATTAGTGGTGTACAGAAGATTTTCAGCTTATCAGTCTCAAACAGGTAGTATGGCCTATCTTCAAAGGATTGGAAAATGTAACCTCACACCAAAACAAATTGGTATGTATCTGTAAAAGTATAGCATCAGTACCATTTCCCGTACCAAAACAGTATAGATTTATTAGCATATTCTGGATTCTGCCACAAAGGTTTTTCAATATACATCCATGATTCAAATAAAATTCAGACAATCATTTGGTCTCCATAGAGACATCAGATCAAATAATCAATATACCTCTTTTCCTTTCCCTAAAATGGATGCAAGCCTCTATACATACACAGTGGGATTACGATTTATTGTTTTGCTTGAAATTTCTGCCTTGATGGCTATGCTTTTTCCAAACCATTTCTGAAAAATTAACAAAGCTGGCATATTCACATCTTTGAGCTCTAAACTTTCCTGACTGATAATTATTACCATCCATCTTAGTATTCCTTCTGAAAAAATCCCTTTTTTCACCAGACAGTGAAATTCAGAATGTGAACAAAGGCATCTGGTTCTAATAAACAAAAAAATACCCTAATATTATTAACTACTGGCATCATCTCAGCAATGGCATCCAGCTAAAGGAGGCTTCTGCATTCACAACACTGATTCATTGGTTCATGTCTGTCTCCTTAATATCATTTGTGCCCAAAGTGCTCTGGTGGTCATCACTTTACAGCATACACAATTTTTTGCTAAAATTCTGAAAAGCCATGACTAAACTGAAATTAATCTCTCACCCATTGGTTGTTCCGGTTGTCAAATGTCTCCCTTTCTTTTCAGTGGATAAAGGTGTGATTCAGCCATCAAAAACATAAGCATCTATTTTACTATACTTATGCACACTTCTTTCTCTGTTTTACAGAACATATACTTTCAGACAGTAAATTTTAGATTCTCTTTTATTTTAGAGATGCATTTTAGTACAGAACAAAGCATCTTCTGAAGATAGATATTTCTGGCTACCAGTCATAGAGCCATGGTAGACTACTAGCTTCAGACAGATACTGAAATCTTGGCTTATTAAGACCTTAAGTTTCTGATTCCACTTCTACCTTACCTCCCTTTCCCCTACTTTCTAATTTGAAACCTGTATCTCCATCTAATGAAGCTTGTTTGTTAACTTTGCTCTTTTCACTTTGGGGAAACACTGAGTACCAATTGAAAACCTGTCCCTATTGTAACATTTACTTACAGCTTCAGAACAGAAAAAATGAGAAGTTGCTACTGTACTCTTTTCTGAAGGCTTTTTGTTTGAATTACTCAAAAGTGAACATCATCAGATTTGGAAGTTCTGTCCATAAATTTTCCAGATGCAGAAATCTGAGTGGAAATTGCATCAGATAGGTCCAGGAAAAAATTTAGTCACATAAGAGAAGGTTTTTCCGATGTAATAGTTAGAAGTCAGCTTTGATATAATGTGGCTGTTGACTCAATCACAATAGTCACAGCACTTAGATGGTAACGGCTGAGTTAGATTTGGTTCTAGATGAAGTACAGTCTTGAATCAAGACTTTCAAGGACATTAAAAGCTAATAAATTTATTTTGTTCTTCCCTAAGCTACTCGAAGACCAACTACAAAATCCCTTTCAGAAACAGAAAACAGAGCTTGTTAATCTCCAAAATGCTAAAAGTCTGGCAGCCCTTGAGATAAAATTTGGGTTACCAAGGGGACGAATTACAGTGATCTGACATTAGTTCTCTCAGTCTTCGAAATTATTTGCCATAGAGAAAGATTTGTTCTATTATTAAAAGCTATATATGATCAAAAACTATGAAACAGTCAACCACATTGAAAACCTTTGTACTGACAAAATCCATAAGACATTCAGAAAAAAAATCCTCTTTTACTTAGGTTTGTAATGGCAAAAAAACAATGGAAAGTATACCAATGGACATTTTATGTGGGTAAAAATTTGTAAAATAAAAGAAACTTCCAACATTTAAAATTCCATTCTAAATAGGCCATAGGTTAGGTTTATAACCACACTAAAGAAGATATTCCCATATCACTGGATTTAACTGTATGTTTCCAAGAGAAATAACATAGTAGAAGGTGAGTGCTACTTTTGAAAACTCGAGCTCTCACAGTAGATATACACTTGTTTTGGTCTGTTGAGAGTTATATTTGGGCAAATCGCTCACCCAGTCTCTCTTCTACATGACCAGAAAAAAGCATCTGTTAGGAAGTGAGTTCTCCTGGCATGCAGAACAACCCCATTTTTTAAGAACTTATGTACACAAGGGAAAAAAAAAACAAATTTACTTTTGCATTCAGCAATTTATCTGAGTTGGGCTGTAAATTAGGGTAAGCCTAATTTACTGGGTACTCTTTATATTGTCACTGTACTAGATGTAAGTATATCAGGTAAAAAAGCAAAAGGTCAAATAAAAAACTCCCCAAACTTAGAAATGCAAGGACAGTCATGCTGCACCTCTGTGTCACTTCATGTTTGAGACCCTTGCTGTGGTAGCATACTGCATGCCAGCAACATTGCTTTGCACAGTGACTGAACCGAGACAAAATTGTTTAAGATGAATGTATGTTCATCACTGTCAATGGAGACAGCCCCTAGCATCTTGCCAGAATATGTTCAAAATACAACAGTCTCCTGATCCACACCTAACTCAGTCTTGCCTGAGTATCTTCTACTACTAAAGAAGGTGTACGTATTCATTTATTCTTTTATACACAGAGAAGGAAAGTCATGCAATGTTATTTCACTTCCTAACTGACAACACAAAATGAAAAATATCACAGGATTAGGTCCCAAGGGCTGTGTTGTGGTCAGAGTGAACCCCACAGTTTATACAAAGGAGGAAGAAAAAAGAAACTAAGAGCTCCAGAGAGAATGGTCACTGCAAGCCGGGTGCGAGACAGTAGTGCTTCTATGTTTGCAGATGGAAAACAGGGTTTTCCAAGTCAAGGTTACTCAACTTACTTTTCCAAGATGCCCCACAAGAGTTTCTATTTCTGGCCAAATACACTAGGCTAGTGTATTAGTGTATTTGTGTACTAGTTGGGCTAATAATGTAAACTACTCTTTTTCCCTAATTTTCCTTCCTTCCTTACATGTGTAAGAATGCATTTCATACCTGTGTTCCTTCCACAGACCATGTCTGATTGTCCCACAGGACGCCACTGGCCCAAATAGGGATGGCTAAGAACCACTGCATTGGAGCCAGGAATTTCTAAGGGAATTCAGATAGAAATAGACTGTGATATCTGATACTTCAAAAGAAGAAAAAAAAATTATAATTTGTCAAAAGAAAGCTAGTATGTAATCTATCCAAAACTACAAAAGACAAAATCTAGCTCTTAGCAGTATTTAAAAATGGCAATCAAAGCACAAGTATTACCAGAAGATTTCCTGGAATCCACCCAGTTCCTGACTCCACATCCTTCACCACAGTGAAACAAGAAGACTGCAGTTCTTCCCTGCCTTACATTCAACCTCTTCTGCGATCACTTGTGAGCTGCTACCACACAGCTCTCAAAAATCCTTGTTGTAAGGGACAGGCAGGCAAATTTCCTATTTCCCTGGATCCTGTTATTTTCAAAGTATATACTCATTTGTATATACAAGAGGTGTGAGCACTAAAATGGTCATGACTGAATTATCTTGCACTTGTCTAGCTAGGAAATACAGCTTCATAAAAAGCAGGGAAGCTTTCCCTGGGAGAAGGCAAAGAACTTATCTGTTTTGTAGCTAATAAATATATATGTACAGCCAGTGTTGCTGGGTCAAATGAAAAACATTATAGCTAGTTGGTATCCTCTCTAATAGTGTTCATTAAATATTCAGGGAAAACTGCATCAAGGTGGACATATACGATAGTCCTTTTTAACATCCTCCCAACCTCCAACCACACGCAATTCTGTGGTTTCCTGAGCTAGAAGTAGTTTCTAAGTCTATAAATACTCTCAGTGAGTATCTCTTAAGACAAGTTTGTCCAGACTTCTCTTAATTCACATAAACTTTTACCAAGAACCTCCATTGCTTATCTATAAGGATAGATAGATCAGTACAGGACTGACAAAATTTATGAAGAATTCCAGGTTTTCTTCCTTCTATCCATTTAAAATCACAGGCTCATTCTTCTCATTCAGACCAGCTCTTATGATGGCTGGTTTAAAACAGGATATTTCTTTAGAGCGCCTTAGCCTTTCAATTCAAGCAAGAAAAAAACTTTTAGCTCTAAATATAAGTAAATTTAATCTCCAGAGCTGACGTCCAATTAAGAGTGTTATGTAAAAATGCCTTCTATCATTGCTTCTTCCATGTCCAAATGCCATCTTCTATCATTGCTTCTTCCACTTCGCTTTAAGGTTCCTGTTTCTGCACAATCGTAAGGGCATTCATTATCTTCAGCACAGAGGCATTTGTCCTGGACTACCTGACTTTTCTGTAAGGTCTTTTCATCCTCCAGGCTGCTAATTACTATTTTGCTTCAGGTCTGACATTCATTTTCACCGGACTCCTCATATATACTTCCACCACATCTTTTCGTTTTCTCTCTTCCCCTCTAATTAGCACAATACTGGCTATCCCAGCCTTTCCATATCCCAGCCAAAGCCACTATAACCCCCCTTGCCATCACACAATCTTTTTAATGTCTTTCTGCCTTACCAAGTTCCATACTATCTGCAACATGGCAAACGGCATGTTCACACTCAGCAGCTGTTTAGTGAGCTTCTCTGTCTACCAGACATATTGTGTCCAAAGATCAAATTGATTTCCTGTTGACCACCCTCGCTTTTGTTATGATTCTGCTACATGCCACCAGCTCTACCTTATGGGATGCAGCCAGCTACTGGCACTATTTTGACCCCCACAATAAATTAAACTGCCAGAAGCAGAGTGCTATGAAAAGAAAGCACTATTAGTATCTGATAGATGGACATCCTGAAAGGAATTCTGGTCTAAATTAGAGCAGCAGAAAGGTTGGTGGCTCATGGACAAGAAGCAAGACAAATGCCTGAATCCTTTAGGTACTGTACACAAGACTACCTCCATATTCAAAATATCATACAAGACTGGGGAAGTAGCAGTTGCGAGCATTCAGAAAGGACCAAGTGCCACTTGTCGGCCCAAATCCACACAAGCTTTCTAAGTCAATCCATGAATGCCTCTGTCCAAATGTGTCTCATCATACAGGTGATCAGTGCATATCCTGTTCATTTGTCACAAGTTTCTTCAGCACACTGACATAATGTAAATAACAGGCCTGCTTACACATTTTTTTTCTCTTCTAAACTGTTTCTCAAAGGAGGATTGTGCATTTTGGAAAAAATTGTTTTTGTGGAAAAAAACCCAAACTAAACCAAACTAAACCATAAACTTTATAAAAAACCAAAAGCACTATCTTGCCTTTGTTTTCCAGAATCAAGCAGCTCACATTATTTGTCTCCTTCTATTTCCTTTAGTTCCTCTATGTAATACAATAGGGTTTTTTCTTCAGCTGTTGCCAGTTTGCATTTCTTTCTCCATATGAAGTATCTTCAGTGCAGTAGATAATGAAATAGTCCCATTTCCTCTGGAAATACTTCACCAGGCACATGCATATTAACTGTTTTTCCTTGGATGGTTAGTAGGAATCCTTTTCCTTTCTCATATACCCAGATCGTGCTTTTATTTGGTGGTTGTTAACTAAATAACTTATAATTTAAGAAGTAATTTCTTATTCTTGTTCCTGAAGTGTCCAATTTGGTATTGTTAAATTAAATTCCATTTCTATTACCTGACACTTGAAAGTTAGTAAGGGTTTTTAATGTGTGATATGGTGATCCTCTCTTATACTGTTAACACATTCCCACTTGCCATCATTTACAATCATTATTGGCATATACTCATTATGTATATGTTTACTAACTATTTGAGTCCTAAAACCTTTCCACAATGTATTTTAAGTCTGATGTCCTCTCTTGTCAAAACAGCTTGTCATTATGTCCTCACCCACTCCTTTCTACTACTAAAGCCAGTGTTGTCCAGCAAATTACCTTGATTACTTTTGTTCATACAGTTGAAGAATCTTACATTTACACCCAGCCAGCTGAGATCTCTCACACTTCAGTTCTCACATTTTTAGTTCACTGTTAGCATACGTGACGCTATATCATGTGTGATCATATCCACCAAAATCTAGAAATCCTAATCACAGAATTCTCCAAAGAAATTGCAATTGAAGTAAATTGCAATAATGGCTATTAAGAAGTCTTGTAAAATGACTAGAATTTTAATATCTTTTGGAGAAAAGGTCAGACATAAGCAGTCCCAGATTTCAGGACACTGCAGAAAGTACATGTCCTAATTACAGGTGAATATAGAATTCTGAGACATTAAATATTGGTGTTGTTTTTTATTTAGCTCAGCTTATTCTGGAATGCTTCATTAAGATGAACAAATATAGGCCTTGCTAGTCACCATCATCTATAAAGGAAAACCAGAAACCCCTATGAGATTTTACTTCATATTTGTTTCTGCAGAGTGGGCTTTGTTCCAAATAAAATAAAGCAAAGTCAATACTATCTAATCTATTTGGGGTAACAATGCCCACTGAGTGTCATTCTTGCTGTCACAACAGAAAAACTGATTTCCTGTGGCAGACCTAAATTTCTTTTTCTTTTTATAAATACATATAAAAAATAGCCTGATGGGCAGAAAAGTAAGAACTTTCTCTCTATATATATAGCTACCATCATATATATATGGATAGATAGATACTATACTAATTTTAGAGTAAAGTCAGCAAATTACACCATTGACAACTTCCATCTGAGTTATTGACTGAATTCACTGAGGTAAAATTCTCTGTATTTATCAAACTGCAATTAATGAATAAATAAAGTCTAACATGTAACAATGAAGGAAAGAATTTGTTTGCAAAGTGTGAGTAATACAACAATCTGGTTTAAACCAGAAAATAACAAGATTATTACAAAAGAACAATATGTTTATTCAGGAAAGATTGAAGGAGATTAGCTTTCAACTACACTGAAAAGAAAGAAAAGTGGAAAAAGCAGTTTTTCTAATAGAAGAAAATGCAACCAATATACTAACTGCTTTTTCTAATCTGACCAAGAAATAGCAATGTAAATACAGAGCTAAATTCTCTAGAGATGCTAGTTTTTTTGGTATCATAATTTTGCATGTAAAATCTGCATGCATTGCCCATTATACATGTAAGCTACTACAAACACCCTTATGTGACACAGAGACCCTGACGGCTCTGCACTCTTACAAAATGCACCTAAGCTTACTTCCAGAGCAAAATGCAAATTGACTAGCATTAAATAATGCTAGTTCCTTTTGTGTGACCCGTGTATCCTCCTTCAGTCACTTGTGTCCCTTTCAACCCAGCATAATTTCAGAACGACTTCAAGCTGTTCTAACATAGCACGGAGAAACAGCTTGCACTTAGCAGCAGGAGAGGGCAAAAGTGAGCTTTAAATACTATCTCTACACTCCCATTTTCATGGTATTTACATTATGGCTCCTGTCCAAGGCTCTGGTCCTGTGATTTCAAAGCAACAACTGCACAGCAAGAGTGCAACATTTTGCTCTAATCTACAACATGAATCTTGTGAAAATTCAGCAAAGAGCCTTCACAGGCTTCTTTTTTTTTCTTTTCTTTTTCTTTGTAGATTCACTAGAACTATAAATTTGCTGCTAAAGTGGTTACGGGACCTGACAGCACAGCTGATTTCACTTTAAGGAATGCTGTCAACATTAATTTAATTTTAGAAATAGTCTTAGTTTTTTTCATTAAAATAATACCTTAGTAAGTATAAGTTACATTGTCAGTTTAAAGCATACTGTCAGATTTCTCCAAGTTCTGTTGAGCTTGTACAATTAAAATAGCTTATTTGTTTTTCAAATTTAGTTCAATGTAACTGTTCTTGATCCAGATCCCTGTCACAGTGAAATCATTCCTTTCATTACTTCTTTCTCACCCTGATTCCTCACTTAAAAAAAAAAAAAAAGCCAACAAAAATCTTGATACTCAGATACCCATCTATGAAATACTCTCCTATCTTCTCTTTCCTTTTCTCATCACCAGCATTTATGTAACGTTTATATGATGTCTGCATGTGTGTAAGTGCTGGTTCATGACATTTCTTCCACTGGTATATGCTTCCTGACAGTCACAAGCTGGTGACTTGCAGATGATTATGTGGAAGGAAGAGGCAGCTGAAAAAACATTGTACCAGACTGCCTGGCAGTTTGATGATTTGTTGGCCTAAAACATGGAAGGATGCATTTCCCTGGAGTCCAATGAAGAAAACTAAGACACACTACAGAAAAGTGTTCTAGAAAGGATCTTACACAGCTTCTCTTAAAGAATTCCCACATAAGCTTCAACTCAAACAGTGAGATAACCCTTATTTGGAATCTGTTATGCTAAATGACACCTTTTCTTTCCAATTAATATATACTTTTGAATACAGATGTATAATTTTACTAATAGCAGGAGTCTTTCTCAAAGAATATTTGAAGTTCAGCAATGTGAAGTAAGCACTGGAAGGTTCTGTAAAGCACAGAACTTCATAAAAAAGCTTTGACTCAAGACTCTACAGAAGGCTTTCAAAAAACTGTTGAAATATTGAGAAAAATAGTGGAACTTAATGCTGGTTGCAGTTGCAGAACTGACATTTACCTCACATTTCCTGTCCAAACTATTTGAGGCCAGGAATTTGCAACCACTTTGGTGTGCATTTTAGAGCAAGCATGCAGCATCAGGACACAGGGCTGCCTAGAGAGGGTGCTGAACTTATAGTCACCATCTTTTTTTTGAGTTGGGTTTAAAGACAGTGTTTAAAACTCTCGAGACAGGTTCTTTTTGATAGCAATAAAATTGTAATACTCATAAATATTTGAACAGCCAGTGCTACATTTTAAATAAATAGCATATGAATTTTAAAAGTACAATCACTGGCCAACATGGCCTGTCCCACAAATTGTACAGCATGTGCTCTTTGCACTGAAGTCTGAACTGAACATGCCTTTTGCATTGCTAAGGTCTTCTTCGGTACTGAAGGTTGAACCGTGGTTCCATACAAGAAATACAATTAGTTTTACAAGATCCATATTGTTTATAGTGGATGCATCTACATTTTTACACACAGAATAGTTCCCAAGGCAGCATTTCTTGCAAAAAATTTTTAATGAGTACAGTTCTGGGTTTTCCAGACAGTAAAGTACTGTAGTATCACATCTGTTAGCATTTTCGTAGTGTGATACGCAAAGAAATAACATCGACCATCACATGTAGTATCTCTTACTGTTTCTGATTTTTCACACTGTTTATGATGCCCTAATTCATAAGCTCTTGGTCCCTAATTCATAAATTCTTGTTGTTCTTTCACATCCTGCCTCATTGTATGAGCAGTGGCAGTTAAACTTCAAATAACAGCACTCATATTATCTTTCCAGTCTCTGCTTCTATTTCCCTCTACTCCGATGCCTTTAACATTTAAGCTATGCTAGTTTATTTATATTTTTATACATTATATAGATTATATAAATTACCAGTACTAAAGTTTAGAGAAAAGACAAACTGTCTTGTCTCCTTTCAGGTAAGCAGCATCTCCTGTTCCGACCTGTTCATTACCACTTGAATGGCTGAAAGTGAGCTATTCAGCAATTTCTTTCTTGGCTACTTACCTGAGATGATGGAAAATTGTAGCTGAATTGGATCCATGGCTGCAACTTTAATACAAATAGAAAAACAAGTACAGGAAACAGAATACAGAGTAAACAGCGCAAGATAAAGAGAGCACTAATAATCCCTAAATTCAGGAAACATACAACTTCTGAAATTAACTAAGACTCCCTTAAAGCTATACAGAGATTAAAAACTCCTGGTGTTTCTCTGATAGATCTGAATACAATAGTTCTCTCTGTACTATAATAGGCTTTCCTTTGACTGTACAAATTCTCAATATCTGTTGTTGACAAGTCCAGATGCTATGAAAAATAAGGGTAAAAAACAATTAAGAAAAAATAATGATTAGTAAATGCCAGTATTTCTGAGAAATAAGACATACCAAATATGACTTGCACATATGTGGAAGTACTCTCAATGAGTATATAAGAAGCACCATAAGAAACAACATAGCAGTATGAAAACAGGATCCAACCCCAAAACTTCAGACTATTCAAAAATTTCCATTGTGTAGAAATAAGCAAAGGAGGAGAAAGGAAATATTTTAGGCAAACCATATCCAACTACAACTGGATAACATTCACCTGCTGAAGGGCAGCTTAAAACAAAACAAAAGCTCCCCCGAATTTTGCCTTCTTTCAGCTAACAGGAAAAGTCCAGAAAGGGATTGCATTCTGTCTGTCACAACTACATTCCTCATCAACCATCTTTTCTCAAGAATGGACCTTTAGGATCTTCTAACAGTCCAACATTTGTGAACATATTGCATTGCTTATTGCAGTGGACAGGTCAGCCCCACCCATGTCTGCCTGGAGTTGCTGCCCTTTCAGGCCACGTCTGCAACATCAAATTAAGTTGTGGCAAGAAGCATTTCAAGGCTATCAAATTTGCCTATGCTATGAAACTGCCAGCATGTTTTGTCACATGGCTTTGACACAGGGTTGCAAGCACTAACGGTTCCTGGGCAGAGTACAGGACTTAGCCAAGGACAGAGACCTTTCCCAATATAAGATCTGGATATGCCCATTCTCTTTCAGAGACTGAAAGAATTTAAACATACAGACAAAAGCTATTCCATACCAGCCAAATACCAGTACCCAATGACAGTCTTGGAAAGTTTCATTTACTAATACAGCTGGATCAAGAGAAATCTCAAATTCCAGCACGGGAACAGGGTCCCCAGGGAAGTGGTCACACCATCATCTGGACAATGCTCTCAGGCACATGGTGTAACTCTTGGGGTGTCCTGTGTAGGGCCAGGAGTTGGACTTGATGATTTTGATGGGTCCTTTCCAACTCGGCACATTCTATGATTCTACATTACTCTCTTCATATCACTTCGTCTGATGTATAACAGTATACACATTTGATTTTCATTCTGAGATGAGGAAGTTTCATTTTCAATATTAGATTTACTATCCTCATCTGAAAAGATTGTATATTCAAAACAGCAGCTACACATTGTCACCAGCAGATGAAAAAAGGAATAATGAAATATACTTTGCAGTGGCTCTCACAGGAGTTAAAAACACTTAGATGAGACAGATGTGACAAAGCCAGGACCTGAAAATCCTGTGATGAAACATTTGCTACATTTGCTATCCTGTTTCTCCACATGCTACGCATGTCTTCACTTTTATTGCTTCAGCTTTCACTATCTTTCGACTCAACCAGTGTACTCAGTGATTCTTGAACTATATAGCCCCAGTCAGTCAGGTATTTCTGCAATATTGCACTGCCTCCACACTTTTAAGTTATTGCAGGATACCCCCGAAAGACTTCAATATCAAGGCAATTTTCATGCATACTGGTACTCCTACAGACCCTTCTAACACACACACACACACACACACAATTTTTCTTTAATCTGTATTCTTTTCTCTGCTAGAGGACTGTTAAGAAGCTTGTAGAGAAAAAAATGGGTGCCTAGTATATATAGATTTTTTTTTTTTTACAGCTACAATAGTTTTAATTATTGAATGATGACATTGCATTTTCTCAGTCAGCTTATAAAACCTAGTCTTCACTTCGTCCCTAAGCCCTCTGATGATTTATAGAAGCTGTTGATGTGACGGAAGTAACTTTTGGGTATCAAATGAAACTGTCACAAATACTTCTAAGAAGGATATGCTGACACAAGCAGCTCTTACCCCGTCTTCTCTAGGAGGATATCTTTGGATGTGATTATTGCACCTAGTCCCTGAAGTCTATGGCTAGTCCCAGGGAAAAGCCATCTAAGCAGCAAAAGGCAGCACAGTGTTCTTATTTGATATTTGCACCAAAGTGCTGCAATCAGATATGGCTGTATGAATGCAGTTACAACTTTTTTGTGCAATAAACAGATCACAGAGGGGAAATTTGATATTTCATTCCTCAGACAAAATTTGTACTCAAATCAGTTTGAAATCACTGACAGGTCCGATCAAGAATATTTTTAAAATGAGCCAAAGATGAGGTATAGATAAACTCTCAGTTAAATATGCTGATCTGCCTTTGCAAATTTTATGCTTTCTTCTATGAGCCAGTATCTGGACTTTATTTTTCCTCATTTTTTTCTCCCTATTCTGTGATTTATTTTGACATGTTAGTTAACAAACTCTTCTGTCCAAATAAGCCTATAGTTTGTCCATAAACTTTTGCAGAATGTTATTTGTATTATACAATTGACAGTTCACAAAAGTAATGTAACGCTTTACACCACCACAGCTTCAGATAGATTTAAAAGGTTCTTCTTTTTATTTTCTGATTTACACACCTTTGGGCTTTTAATAATTTTAGTTAGAATGTATTTTTGTCTGAATTAATATTGAGAAGTCTTTTTTTTTTAATTCAATGTAAGTTTGAAAGTGAGAAAATCTTATATCCTTCTAGTTCCAGCTCTTTCCTTTGATATTACTAATTCAAACCAAATGGAGGAAAAAACATATTACCTTTTATTATTTTACATTGTAAAACATCTTAAAGCCCTTTAATGGACTTTTATCCTTTGTCTGTATGGGCTGCAGACAAAATTTCTTTACAAATTTTTTGTATAGTTTAAATTGAGAAATCAATACCTTTTTAGGTGAAGCAAAATTTTTTGGATTGCTGTCCTCTAAAAGGTACGAGACATGTTAATGTTCTGTCTTCCTAAAGTCCATAGCAGATTGCCACACTTTTAATGTGCTGTGAAGCAAAATTTTGGGGCCAGATGGTGGTCCTATGACAAGGTAATGTTCTACCACTAATCAATATAGCATTTGAACTCTGAACTTCTTTCAGTTCCAGTAGTAACTATCGTGGAAAGGTGTTTTGCTCAGAAGGAAAAGAAGCAAATTTTACCATGCTCCCAGCGGGCTCTTTCTGACTATATGAAATGATATTACAGCAAGGACTAGATGGAGCCCCATCCTCCCTGACTTGAAAAATTAAAAAAGACAGTTCAAGAATAAGACACTATCTCCTCCAAGCAAGAAAAAAATCTCAAACAAACAAAAGACTTGCAAGGCATCCCAGCATGTAAACAGCACCTACCTTAAACTGATAACCCTTCCTAGTCCACCTGTGAAAATCACATTGTGAATTTTATTATTAAATAATGACTCTGCCTCCTTGAGTTCCCATGCTGACTTTAAACAAACTTGTAACCTTCACTGGCAAGCATATGAGAATCTTATTCTGATGGAATCTGCAAGCTCCAACAAGCTTCAAGTCAAATACAATGTATCTTGTTGAAAGCACTATTAAACAGGAACTTTAACCTAGAGGAATATGTACAAAATTGTAACAGGACATACTGGATTGGATCAATTGTGAGTATAGCCAGGGAATTTTAGTGACTTAACAACATTCCTATTTACATATTTCTGTATTTTACTGTCAAGCAAGAATAGCAGAGCAGCATCATTCCATGTATTTCTTCACTTAAGTGCATGGTGAAAGTTATTCGGTTCTGATTTTGTCATTGAGAACATATTTTAAAGTTGCATTTCCAGTCTTCTAACTTTCAAAAACTGTGAGATTTTCAATAATATTTTATTTCTTATATGCTGAACATCAGCTATCACAGGATGCCACCAAATAGTTTGTTGCTGATTTTGAGGGAAGTGTTATAACCTCCTGTTTCTACTCAGATTTAACATCAAATCACACTCACTATGATAAATTCGATTTCATATTCTATCTAAATAAACTGTCTTTCATAAATGAATGAATGAAATGGAAATGGATATTGCAAGAGCGCTATTCATTTTAGAAAGTTATTTTCATAACCAATAAAAATAACAAAGACGATATAGACACAAGTTACATATATAGACAATGCCTATTAAGAACAATTCCATTCTTGATATAACTTAGGAGATGAGGTAATAGTGCTCTCTTTCAGATTTTGTGCACTAGAATAACTTTCTGAGATCCCTTACTGATTTTATTGAAGGTCTCAGAGGTGCAACAATCAAAGGATTTACTAGCAAGCTTAACTGGAACACAATGCTCCAATGCAGAACACTCCATCTAAAAAGCACAGACAGCTGTAAGTAAGCTGTTGCAATCTGAGTTAATTTGGTAATGACAAGGCCTTTTAAGAACTGGCATTAGAAATTTAGTGGGGAAAAAACCCCAAACAACCACCAACACAAATAAAGACAGA
This sequence comes from Oriolus oriolus, assembly GCA_013400235.1. Lineage (NCBI taxonomy): Eukaryota > Metazoa > Chordata > Aves > Passeriformes > Corvidae > Oriolus > Oriolus oriolus. Next base: position 74,028 of record VXBT01000644.1, read on the forward strand.
GTGATGCCTGGGGTAAAAACGTTTTGTATGAAAGTGTGATCTGAAGTCTTGGTCTCTAACCCCACATCCTGGCACAAGACTCTTCATTAAGCAGGAGGGCCTCTTCTATGCTCTGAGCCTCTGTTTCCTCTTCGCTTAGGAACACAGAGCCCTTGGGTTTGTTTCAATCATTTTGGTTGCAAGTTTTTTCAGGCAAGGACTGTCAGAGCCTGTTTGGACTCTGATGTTAATGCCATGCAAAGAAAAACAAAATACACATTTTGCTAGAATTGGGAAGAATACAGCTGCTACATCCCATCCATGCCAGGCATAGACCTGAACACGTCTAGATCACTGGACAGCTTTGAGCCAAGCACATATTTCTGACATGGAGAGGTGAAAAATATACTGGTGTCAAACTAATCACATGACAACATTGTAAACTAGCCTTGCTGCTTTTGCTAGGAAACACATGAACAATAAAATTTCTTGTAATGGATATTTGGTGATTAGAACTGTGTAAAACCTACAATTTGAACACAATTTTATTGTTCCATTATAAAAAAATAATAAGGCAATGCCAATGCAATCTCCAACATTAAACCACTACAATGAAACCAGCATGTTATTGAAGTGTTATATATATATATACATATGTCACATTTTATATTCATGGAATATCCAGCTACTGAGTATGTACCACTGTTATACTAATGATAATAGTGATAACCTACACTTATAAAGGTTGAGAGGCAGAAAATCTATGTTCCAGTTCCTAGGGGGCACAGAACAACAAATTATTTGAGATACCAAGGGCTGAAGCCTAATGAGATAGAGCCTAGAAAACCCTGGGAAATTATCCTTTGTGCCATATTAAAAAAATATTTAATTTATCTGCTGTTTAAATCATCTTAGATAAACTGGTCAGATTTGAACCAAGATTTTCTGAGACTTAATGGCTGCTCATCATTAAACGAACTTGAAATTATTTGTATTCATGGGGAAAAGAAAAAAGGAAATCTGAGTTTAAGGCTATTACAAATGTCTCACAAAAGGAGCACTGCTCAAAATACTCAAGAATCCCAGGAAGACCTGAAGTGTAAACTCCACATTATTAAAGGTCTTGCTATTCCTCCATCTCCTTTTAGTATCACCCTATCACCCAAGAATGACGAGATGTAAGCATCAGTGAATCCGTCCTAAATCCAACCGTGTCCCGGGGTGCACCAGGCACAGCCAGGCAAGGGAAGGGATTGTCCCACTCTGCTCTGCACTGGGCAGCCTCACCTCAAGTGCTGTGTGTGGTTTTGGGCATCATAATACAAAAAGGACACAAAACTATTAGAGACCATCCAAAGAAGGGACACATGGGTGGTGAAGGGCCTTGAGGGGAAGCCGTATGAGGAGCAGCTGAGGTCACTTGGTCTGTTCAGCCTGGAGAAGAAGAGAGGAGGGGAGACCTCACTGCAGTTGCAATTTCCTTGTGAGGGGAAGAGGAGGGGCAGGCATTGATCTCTGCTCTCTGATGACCGGTGACAGGGCCCACGGGACTGACATGAAGCTGCGTCATGGGAGGTTTAGGCTGAATATTAGGAAAAGGTTTTTCACCCAGAGGGTGGTTGGGTGCTGGAACAGGCTCCCCAGGGAGGTGGTCACGGCATCAAGTCTGCCAGAATTCAAGAAGCTTTTGACAGGACTGTTAGGCACATGGAGTGATGGCTGGGTTAGTCCTGTGCAGGGCCAGGAGTGTAGCTCCATCCAACTCAGGATATTCTATGATTCTATGGAATAAGTTTTGGCTATCATTTATTTTTGATGAGAGTTTGCAGAAAAGGAAATCTATTCCCTGGCATCTCATTTTTTTCCACTTGGCATCTTTCTACTCTCTCTAAGGTATGGGCAAGGGGTTTTGTATGCCTGGGTAACACTGTCTTTTTGCATGTTTTCTTCCTCAGCAGAAGATGGAAGATGTTTCAGGTGATCAGAGCAAAAAATTATGCCTTCTGTTATGAATCCACTATCATAGCTCCTACATGAATTCACAATTTTTTAAGGGAAGACACCAGATCCTAAAACTGTATTTCAAGGTACTTTGATATAACATGTACCACTTTCAATAGTCTACATATTGCACAGGTGTTTATAGCTCACTGCACAGATATTAATATATGTCAACCTGTGTTATTTCCTAAAGGTATTTAATTCATGATAAATAACTGTACTTCAATAGCTTAAAAATGCTGTTTGCACTCTAATATTCAAGACAGAAGAATTATGTTAGAAATACTTAACTGCCATTTCATTTCTATGTTCTCTCTATGTATATATATATGCATATAAGGCTTATGATACGCAATGAAAACCTGCAGTTGTGTAAATGCTATCAAAACTACTACGTTATGCTTAATTCACAGAATTATTTTTTATCTTACCCAGATCTGCAGCTTAATTCTTTTTTCATTTTTGAAAACCGTTTTTACTTTGAAATCGATCCCAACCGTGCTTACAAATGCAGATGTAAAGGAATCATCAGCATATCGGAACAAAAAGGAAGTTTTTCCAACACTGCTGTTGCCGATAATGAGCAGTTTGAACATGTAATCAAAGTTCTGGTCAGATGTATCTTTCTGGCCATATCTGGAATCTTGAACGGATGCCATCTGTAATTCAAAATAGAAAAGAAATATCTTATTGTCTCTTTTATCATAAAAAATTGAACCATTTAGATTTTATAGGAGTTTTTCATACCAGGTATCAATTAAGCTCAAGAAGAACATCTTCTTGAAAGATTAGTAATGTGTATGCTTCAATGTGAACTTCAAGAAAATCACAGAGGTTTAATTCTTTTTCTTGTGATTCTTATATCTAGTAGTAGTTCTGGTAGCAAAAGGGGATGTAAACATGACTGGTGACTGGTACCAAAACAAAAAATAATAATTTTAAAACTCCAGGACAGTTCTTGAGTATACTACTAAATTTTTTTTTTTTCAGAAAATGTGATGAATAGATGGTGAAAATACAAAGACACTTCATTTGTACAAGAAAGAAGTAAGAGGTCAGTGCTGCATTTTGACACCATAGGTATATTTCCAAACAGAAGCTTAGTAAGTTTTTCATCTAATGAAATTCTTGAACCATTTATTTTACGGTAAATATGTTGCTATCTTTTGCCATGCCTATAAACTTACTCAAAGCATTTTGCCTTTACCAGCTTTTAGTTATCATACCATTAAATATATTGAGTATCTACACCCCTGAAATAAAGTCTTGATTTTTCCCCAGTATGAGTAGAGACTGTAGTTTTTGAATTTGCAATATTAATGCAACACCATCATTAGTAGCAGTTAGAATAATAAAATATTAAGGTTTAGAAGGGACATTAAAGATCATCTAGTCCCAACCCTACTGCCAGGGACACTTCCCACTAGACCAGGTTGCTCAAGGCCTTATCTAACTTGGCTTTGAACAGCACCAGAGTTGAGGCATCCACAACCTCCCTGGGCAACCTGTCCCAGTGTCTCACCACCCTCACAATGAAGAATTTCCTCCTAATACCTAACCTAAATTTCACATCTTTCAGCGTGTACCCATTCCT